>JAVTVY010005526.1:0-38474 GCA_036873755.1 Hanleya hanleyi | reverse complement strand
TGTGCAATTGTCGGAGATAACCTAGGTTCCCATAGTATAGGGGGATTTGTTCAAAACTTCAGTACATGCAGCCACTGGTGCAGGTATTGTTTGTTGGATAGAGAAACATTTGAGAATCAACAAGACCCTGGTGCTACAGGTCATTTGAGAACAAAGAAAAATTATGACGATGCTGTTGAAATGCTGGAAAGAATGCCAGCTGACACTTCTCATAATCTTGGTATCAAATTTTCTTCTGTTTTCAATAAACTTAAGTATTTTCATGTCTGTGATCCTGGCCTTCCACCATGCCTTGGTCATGATTTGTTTGAAGGTGTTGTTTCCAAGGATCTGGCTTTGTTTATCAAGCATTTCGTCAAAGTTGACAAGTATTTCTCTTACGAGCAGCTAAATAGGCTGATACGACAGTTTAAGTACTTGGGCAGCGATGCCGACAATAAGCCATGTGAGGTAAATGTAACTGGAGAGAAACTAGGAGGGCATGCAGTACAAAACTGGTGCCTCTTACGTTTGTTCCCTCTGCTGATTGGAGATAGGATTGAAAACAAAGAAAATCCTGTCTGGCAGATGTGTTTGCTACTGAGACAGATTGTGGAATTGGTATGTGCAACCAAAGTTAGTGAAAATCAAATAGGAGAACTGAGAGAATGCATTGAGGACTATCTTGATCAGAGAAAAAGAAACTTTCCAGATGAGAAAATGAGACCAAAACATCATTTTTTGGTCCACTATCCATGGTTGATTCTTCAGTTTGGACCACTGTTGCGTTTGTGGACAATGCGTTATGAAAGTAAGCACTCCTATTTCAAAGAGTGTGCAAGAAAGCTACATAATTTCAAAAACCTCTGCAGTACACTAGCAAACACACACCAGCTTCTTCAAGCTTATCTCGGCCAAGGGTCTCTCTTCCCACCAATTGTCATAACAGATAAAGCTATTGACTTTTTTGTAGAGGATTACAGTGTAGAAGTTCAGGTTTCAGTATCTCCCTTCAACTTCAGACCTACCACTACAATGGTCACAAACAGTGTGGTCTTCAAAGGTACAACATACAAGAGAGGAATGTATGTCATAGTTGAGTCTGTTGATGATGTTTTGAAGTTCGGGAGAATTCTGCTCATCCTAGTTCTACACACAACTGTTTATGTAGTAAGCCGGACATGTCAGTCTGTGCTCCTGGTGGATTTGGGTGTTCACTGCTTAGCTGAAGAACAAGATGTAATGTGTGTTTCTGTAGATAAACTACTTGATTACTATCCTTTGCCCGAATATAACCGAGGCCTTGTTGCACTGCATCACGCTGTCTGCTCCTCTTAAAGAGTATCCTCAGCCCACAAACCCACTCGGCTTCAAACATTTCCTTGGTGCCATAGAAAATGGTTGTATTAGGTCTTCCCTCTCATTTCTAATCCCAATATCCAATATTTTACGAAAGAAAGCCAGTTTTCCAGTTTTTCTTCTGATCGCTTCAGTAACCATCACAAGTGTACTGTACTGTAGATGATTTGTCCACTGTCTGTACCAATACTGTAAATATAGGACTGCTCGCAATGTAATTCTTCGTTAGTCCCAAAATCCCTCGTATTCGATAAATTGATGATGTTATTATTTATTTGCTCCCACTCTACTTGTATGCATGGTCAAACTTTGTAAAAGTATGAAAACATGTTCCTAACTGGTCAATCAGTTCAAGCCTCTCAATATGGAATGTGACTGTGGACAGACTGTCATGCTCCCTCACTGACGTCACAGGCGTGAAGTCACTGATTATACTCTGTTTCCAAGAATTAGTTTTATCCATGGCAATTTTCTCCTCTTTCATGTCTTTCAGAAAATTGAAAAAATTTCTATTGTTCTCAGCCATTTGAAAATTCCATTGAGGATACTTTTTAAATTTCTAGAAGTCTTAGCCGAAAATGGATTCTGTAAAGAAAACTATAATCGACACACTGCCTAATATCAGCGATGATATACTATCATCGCTGTGGATGAAGCTTCAAGAATGTGGAGTTACGGAAGTGGAGGATCTCCAGTTAATTGAAGAACAAGACCTACATGTACAAGGCATAAGTACCATTCAGATTAGGAAACTGTTAAACACCTGGCGTAGTTATGGTAAGTTTAAAGCTTTTCTATTTAAGTATGGTTGGCCATGTACATGTTCACTGATAGTGTGTGTGTGGGGGGGGGGGGGGGGGGGTCTCTGCTCCCCTCTCAACATACCAGCCCAACCCCAACTCCTGTGGTTAATTTGAGGTTCACTCCAGGCATGCATGTTGGCAGCTCTCACAGTGTTACATATCATACATGTAACTAGGGCGTAGACAAGTTGTCAAGTTGAGATTCAGTGTGGGGGGGGGGGGGGCTTCAGTGGGGGAGAGTCTGAGATGAGGGGTATTCCCCCTCATGGCGTAGGATTTTGTTTTTAATTGATGGTAAATTGATGCTCAATTTAGTGGTATAATACAATCTTATACCGTAAACAATTGAACTTTTAATTGTGCGAAAATGTCTTATTGGCGATCAATACACTGATATTCAAAGCTGAAATTATCATTCAATCCCAGATTTGCACTATAATTCAAGTTAATCCTTCGACAATACAAGTCTCGTATAGCGCTGCAGTGGGTGGTGCATGATCATGTGCATTGATGCATGGCTCATCACACGAGTTCTCGTTCATCAATCGGGTAGCTTTGCTATCTCTTTAACATAGGTTCACTCATGTTGCTAGTCAGCATGCCACATCTCACTATCTTCTCCTGATCCTGCATGTCACATCTCACTTACTGTCTAACTTTGATTCAGCATGTTACACCTCACTTCCTATCTACTCCTGATCCAGCATGTCCCATCTCACTTCCTATCTAACTGTGATCCAGCATCACATCTCACTTAACTGTGATCCAGCATCACATCTCACTTACAATCTAACTGTGATCCAGCATGTCACATCTCACTTACAATCTAACTGTGATCCAGCATCACATCTCACTTACAATCTAACTGTGATCCAGCATGTCACATCTCACTTCCTATCTAACTGTGATCCAGCATCACATCTCACTTACAATCTAACTGTGATCCAGCATGTCACATCTCATTTCCTATCTACCTGTGATCCAGCATCACATCTCACTTACAATGTAACTCTGATTCAGCATCACATCTCACTTACAATCTGACTCTGATCCAGCATGCCTTATCTCACCTCCTATCTAACTGTGATCCAGCATCACATCTCACTTCCTATCTAACTGTGATCCAGCATGTCACATCTCAATTACAATCTAACTGTGATCGAGCATGTCACATCTTACTTACAATCTAACTGTGATCCAGCATGTCACATCTCATTTCCTATCTAACTGTGATCCAGCATCACATCTCACTTACAATGTAACTCTGATCCAGCATCACATCTCACTTACAATCTGACTCTGATCCAGCATGCCACATCTCACCTCCTATCTAACTGTCATCCAGCATCACATCTCACTTACAATCTAACTGTGATCGAGCATGTCACATCTCACTTACAATGTAACTCTGATCCAGCATCACATCTCACTTACAATCTGACTCTGATCCAGCATGCCATATCTCACTTCCTATCTAACTGTGATCCAGCATCACATCTCACTTACAATCTAACTGTGATCGAGCATGTCACATCTCACTTACAATCTAACTGTGATCCAGCATCACATCTCACTTACAATGTAACTCTGATCCAGCATCACATCTCACTTACAATCTGACTCTGATCCAGCATGCCACATCTCACCTCCTATCTAACTGTGATCCAGCATCACATCTCACTTCCTATCTGTGATCCAACATCACATCTCACTTACAATCTAACTCTGATCCAGCATGTCACATCTCACCTCCTATCTAACTGTTATCCAGCATCACATCTCGCTTACAATGTAACCCTGATCCAGCATGGCACATCTCGCTTAATATCTAATCCAGCATGTCACCTCTGACTTACTCACTCACCCTGATTCAGCCGGTCACATCTCACTTGTTATCTAATCCTAATTTAGCATGTCACAGTTTGCTATTTAACTCTGTGCAATATCTGTATTGTTACAGTTGACGGGTTAATACCAAATTAGTACCTGTTCATTCTGACATCAAAAGATCCAATTGTCAAGATATTTTCAGGTATATCCAGTTCCTGAAATTCATGGCAAAAAAAGGGAATCATATTGATTAATATTCTATTTGTCTATCTGTATTGTTAACTGTTGATATCTGTGCAGTTTGAGCTTGGTACTTGAGTATGCATATTTAGTTACTCATTCAGCACAAAAAGTGCTTATTTTGTGGTTAAAATGTCAAAGGTCAAGATCATTTTGAGCTGAACACCAGTAATAATTGAAAATATTAATTTGCTTCACAATAAAGGTTGCAGCCATCCATCCGTCTATGTTTCCAGACAACTACTTTTGAAAAACTGAATGATTTTTTCCAAATTTTGTGAGTGGGCACCTTGCCTCAAGATCTCATTTCCATATAGATATATGTTTCTGATTACCTGACCCTACCTACTGAAACATAAACCAACATGGTAAAACAAAATATTATGGTAACCCGGCCATCATAGAGGTCTTAAACTGAAATTGGGAAACCTCCAACATGTCCAAGGGAATGTACCATTTATCAGTATAGCACATGCTGGTGTACAGGTATTCATATTGTGTCTGAAGGTCCATGTCCTGGCGATGTATATAGTAAATAGGGACCCCCCCCCCCCCCCCAGCCACATTGTACTTCTCATACTGTTTTACTCACCCATCGGACAAAAAGGAACCCAATTTATTTTGAGGTCTAAAGGTTAAAGGTCACATGGGCCAACTGAAAATGGAGACAATTGACAGCAATTTCAGTCTCAGTTTTAAGGAGAGTAATCACTCTCATTCTCTATCCCTCTACCAAGTTTTACTCGAGGAGAGCTTACGATCACTCTCCTCAGAAACTCTTGTATTAGTCTGCATGCAAAACAAGCACCAGAAATGGGGTTTTCTCTGTGTGGTTGTCTTCTGTTAATGGTCTTGGTTTAAAATGAGGGCTTGCTACGATGAATGTTGATGTTGTGACTTACTGCCATTGTTACATATACATGTAGGTGTTCCAGTTTCATCAGACTCTACATCAACAGAATCGACACACGTCCCCTCAGTTACGTTGTCACCATCATCTGGGCCATCCACTGAACAACCATCATCCTCCAGAAGTCCAAATAATTCTACACCGAATACATGTACTAGTTTTCAGTCCAGTGGTGGATTGTGGGCTGAGAACATAGCCGTGCCATGGGAGAAGATGCCATCAGGCATTGGTTCAGCTATACGTAACCATAAACGGCCAAAACCGAGAGATAAACGTGAAATGATCAGAATAATTGTAAATGAGATGGTACGTTTCTGCCCAAATCCTACATTAGCTAATGCAGCTGTTGTAGCTAGGAAAGTGGTCAGATGCTACCCGGATAGTTTTGAGGACAGAACGGATGAGAATGAACGTTTGGGTAATGGCTATTATTCTCTCTCAAAGAAGTTGAAAACCAGAATTGATCATGTCAATAGAAACAATGCCAGTGTGCGCTTACGAAAAGCAAAGCAATCTAGATCAGTCAGGGCAGGCCAAGGAGATTCATTGGAAAGTAGTCCAGGCAATGCTAATCACAGTAAACCTGCTGACCAGTATGGATGTGTGGAGTGGCAGCCAATTCTTCCTGAAGGAGAAACGGATGAATCACTACAGGTCAAAGCCAAACAGCTAATTAACCTGTACATTGAGCATGGATCAAATATACCAGATCCTACATGTAAGCAAGTTGAAGAGTTGATGTCCACAACTTATGTGCTACAAAGAAAAGATATCAATGCTCAGCCACCACCTCCCATTTCAGAACTGAAGCAAAAATGGCCATTGTTATTCACACCAAGGTGGCTTTTCGCCCATTTCACACGGCTTGTTGGAATCCCTATTGAGATGCGAGTCCGTGAAGCACTTGCAAAGAAAGGAGACCGAATAATGCGCTACTTCGAGTCCAACAGCAAGACAACTCAGATTGAAGAGGTACTTAAGCAATTTAAGATACAGAGTCAGCAGACAGAAGATGGTCATGATGTGTTGTCACCGGCTGTCATCCTTCTCCTCCTTGTACACTTTGGGGAGGAGCTCGAGTCCCTGATTTTACTTGCAGAAGTAAGTATTTCTTGACATGGAGTATAAGACATTAAGAATCAATCATCAAGTGCATGTGTGCATCAATTCACATTTTTCACCAACATGACCAATAAGTCTCTATGATCTTGTAGTACAGCTTGACACTTGTAATCATTCTCCATGATCTTTGTTAATATACATGTACAAGTTTGTAGTTTTTCATTCATCTATAATAAAATTGCAGTCTAACCTTGCTATAGGGCTGTTATTGGGGAACACCGTACAGATTTTCAGCCTTATAAAAGAGTGGAAATATGCATTTGCTAATATGGGAAACATTACAGCACTGCCTTAAATCAGAATCAACACTGTATTGAGACTAGACTGTACAACATTGCACTTGTCATGCATTTAATTCCAGTTCAGTTATGTTCGAACAAACGTCCAGTTCAAATATTTGATGTAGTCACTATGTTACATGTAGGGCTTACTTAGCAATTTTGATTTGTATCTCATACATTCTACTTATATATCTTCTATAGGTTACTCAGTCAGTTAAAGACATAGAGTCATCACTGGATTTACCACAGTCCCCTCGTCTCATTTTGCTGGGTCAGGAAGGTTTGTACACTAATTCAATAATTTATTTATCAAATTTGTTTGTTCCCTTTAAGCATTACCAAACAATAGATGTGCCAGCAGTTTGTGGGTAAAATGTGCATACATTGCTACGGATGTACAGTTTATGGTAATTTCTTGTACATGTATCTATATATGGGCATTTTGCAAAACTAAAATGAACAGCTAAAATGCCATGACTATTATTCATAGTATTGAGTCCTAATTCCCCCAATACTGTCCACTTGCAATAGACCTTAAACAGCTGTCAACATCACTGCACTGCTTTGTGGGAATAAGTGAGATATATAAATCTGGAATTTTGGACTACACCGATCTATGCAAACTGTTCTTCACTTGGCATTGATGCACAATGCACCCTGAGATACAAAGAAGCATAAAACCTCATATCTCACAGCTGGGATAACCTGATAAAAGCTGTATAGTTTGCAATTTTAGAACTACATGTTCTTGTGGCTGGATAAGTTTGAACAGACTTCCAGGCCAAGATGTGCGGACATGGAATAGTTATGAATTAATACTTAAACTACGGCAGTGCATAATAATTAAATCGAAATGCTCTGAATATATATATTCTGTATCATTGTCTTACAAGACTCCAAAATCTGTATTGCAGAGTTTGTTTTTCAGGTGAATTATTCATGTCCTCTAAGAAGTGGATGCTGTCTGTGGAGAAGAAGGTGGTTACTTGGGGTGAAGACTTCATCTGTGGGTTGGCGGTTCTCTTCGCAGTTTACTACGTGTTCAACTTGGAATACCAGACAGAGGCTGAAGTCACTCTAGAGTTCATCCAGAGGTAGTACATATTGATGATATACACAAAACTCATTTTGCAGGATCTGTGCGCTGACCAGTGCTAAATTTGGGGTGTCTGGTTTTCCTCAGATGAAAATGAACTCATCAAAATGAGTTATATAGATTTTGAAAGTTCTTCAGATTCCAAGGTTACTTGCAACCCAACGAAAATCCACGCCATTCCAAATTACACATTGCGCAAATTTTACAGAAATTGGATTCCCGTGGAAAATCAAGCCTGTCCTATTTTCCTCTTTAACAACTCCTGAAGTTCTTAACAAAACTATTTGAACTTTTAGATTCTTAAAAAGAAGCCAGTTTTGCATCTTGTTTGTGAATGAAAGTCGTCATAGAACTTGCATAACTTGTGCTGAAATCTTTCAAAACTTGCCACAGACTATCATATTACCATGAGAAGATGTGCACTTGACCATTTCAACCTGATTCATTGTTTATTCCCCTTGATTATCAAAAAAGTTATTCCTCTTGATTGTTCCAAAAAACAATCTGGTACCTTTTCTGGTAAGTGATAGTTCAAACTTACCCTACAGTTTTTGCGGGATTCATTTTACAAACACCAATATTATTCACATTTGAAGATGTGCATGTGACGTTTTCCGCCTGTCCAACATTTTCTGCTGACATTGGACTCGGGGGGGGGGGTATTGTTGTCGCCCGGTCTGTCCATCCGTCTTTCGTTAGGACTTCATATCTTGTAAACTACTGAAGGCAAACCGACAAAACTTCTGTCTAATGTAGCATGTAGTCTAATCTGTAGATGTGCCTTTTGTATGTTTCATTGATCAGGCCCTCCTCTGTCTGTCCGCTTTTCCGTCCTTCCGTATCATTGGTTAATTACAACCTTATCTATCATGGACATTCTCATGATAAGTATATAGAATCCAGTGTTGGCGAAATCATTTACATATGTACAGTACACCCAAGAATTAAACTGGTCAAATTCGCGAAGGATAGCCGAAAAATGTCGTGAACCGTTCGCGAACGATTCGCCAGTACCTCTCGCCATACCTTTCGCGAGAAAATGTCAGAATTGAACCTTTCGCGAAAGGAATACGCGAACGATGTTTGAGGAAGTACATGTCGTAAAATGTTTATATTCTTGTCTGTCAACTATTTATTTTTCATTTGCTCGTGTGTTTTGTTTTTAATGGCATTAATTAGGTCCCTATACCTTATTTTGCGAATGAATTGCAACTATAAAATCACGACGACGTAGGCCTACCGGTTTTCTTCGTCAGTCCATGAGCAAACCGTTATTCACCCAAAATCGAGATCGTAAAATCGGGAGCTGTATCACCGTATTCATCTAGTCAAAAAGTCGCATAATCTGTCACTTATTTGAGTTCATTGTGCTGTATGGCTTGTTTTTGTAACTGAAATCTTTCACATCCAAATGAACTCATCGCAGTGCATGAAGCCCGATCTGAAACATGGCGTCAGCCAGCCGTTCATAAGAGGCGTGTCCAGTTGCTATGAAGAGGGGAAACAACTCTGATTTAAAAAAATGTTATTGCTTCATTGGCGGAACAGGGGTTATTCTTGACAAAAAAAATCATCTACTCAGTTTCCAAATTCAACAACTAACTCAGTTCTTTCAGCACGCCCGAATGTCTGCAAAAAGTCATTTTTTGAAAGTTTTCATCCCATGAATTAAAAAACTCATTTTTAAAAAAGTTTTCATCACATGAAGAATAAACACTCATTATTTTAAAGTTTTCATCTTTAACAGGATGCATTTATATTGCAGTGGCAGCGGCATTTTGTTTCAAGATAATGATTCAAATCAACGAGATATGATATAATTCTAGAGGAAAATTGGTGTAATTAATAAAAAGTGGTTTAGGCATTTTTTTTCTTCTTTTTTTTCTAAGATTTGAATTTGAAATTCCCCCGACACAATTTGAAATGAAAGTGTTAAATTTTCCTTCAATTGCATTTTATTGCAGAAAATGTATCCTACGAGAATTAAATTTGCAATTTCCGAAAACGTTGTACACGCAAGGAAACCAAACGGCTGTAAATTCAAGACGGCCATAATAAATACCAAGCTCAACCGTAGACCAGTCAATGCTCTAGACAACCCGATCATGATTGATTGCAGCTCTCGTCATGCACACGTGAAACTTCTTTATTCAGACAATTTGTACGTTTGGTTTTGATGTATTTTCAATCCTTGGTATAGCTGGACATTTCACCTTTTATTTCGTGTTGAAACGAAACGGTACGGGATGTAGCTGACTGCTGGCACACGTCTCTCTGCTGCGCAGTTCTGTCGGGCGTTGTAGCTGTCATCCCTCGTGGTCGTTTGGAAACTTCCACCCCATGACCCGTTCGTATTAATCGCAAACCCATACTTTCTAGCATAAAGAAATGCATTGCATGGTTCCCGACGAATCGAATTGGAAGCGTTCACTAAAACTAGGGAAGTAAGGCACAAAACTTTTAACTGTGCCGTATTCCATACGCACATGGCCTACAACAACAACGACGACAACGTGAGTGGAGATTTTCTTTTGCTCCATTCGTAGACTGTATTTTCTGCCTATTTCGTTCCTGAAACTCAATTTTGTTGCAGGAAATTCTTGCTGGGTGAAATCGAGAATAGTGGTCCTAAAACATAACCCGCATAAAAAGACCCAACACTCCCGCATTTCAAATAATTTCATGTGATTTGTTGTCATCTTGTCTTGTCAAATACGGATCGCTTTACGTCAGTTACGATCGTGACATATCTTTCGCGAAAGGTATTTACCTTTCGCGAAAGCTTTGAAATAAATATGAAATCATCGTAAGTTATTATCAACCTTTCGCACATGCTTTCGCGAACGTTTCGCGAATGTTTCGCGAAAGATGAACCCAACGTTTCGCGAGCAGTGACCAGTTTAATTCTTGGGCGTACTGTACATAATGATTTCTCAGTATTCAGCAATGTTTTCTTTCCTTTCTACTTCCAACATATCCATGGAATATATTCCCTCATCTTCATAAATCTACATATTACATGCACCAAAAATATGTTCTGCAGTGCAGGGGAGTGAACAGGGGAGATAACCAATCTCCAGTTTAAATCTCCACAACCATTCTTCCCCATTTATCCTTTACACAGTTGGCTTTACTTCTGCTTCAGTTGTAATTTGGGAAATTTCCATACTGAGAAATGACCTGAGAATCGCTCGAGATGTCATGTATTTGCCTTGTGAGCCATGTCATGCATGTTAACAGGTGATCACGCTCTCTAAAATGTAGGTAAAAAGGGTCGTAAATAACTTTTTATTCCTAATTATCCAATGCTTCAAAACTTCAGGTGCATTAGTTTATCTATTGTTCCGTGTCCTAGAATTAATTGTCCTCCGCCACGAAGTGGTGGGAGGACTTGGAACTGCTAGCCGTCCGTCCCATATCTTGTGAATGCAATATTTTGACAACAATTCGACCAATCCACTTCAAACTGGAGGTGCTTCGCATCAGTTAGATAGCCATTGGTATTGATTTTCACTGAGGTACATAATCCAAGATGGCTGCCATTGACCATCTTGGATTCTATCCGTCCCGCATCTTGTGAACGCAGTATCGTGAGAACAATTCATCTGATTGACTTCCAACTTGAGAAGCCGAAACACTGAACTCTATGCTAATAGTAATAAGAAAGGTTACGATGGGTTCCCATGGACATGATGGATAAAATACACAGAACCAGAAATTATGTTCCGGCCATTACTGAAATATTCTGACCTGCTCTCTCTACCAAGAATACAACTTGGCTGGGCGGTGCTTTGTTGGTTTCGTCATGATATGACTGAAATAATGTTGAAAGCGACGTTAGATCTTATTCACTCACTCGCCCCAAAAAACTAAAACCAAGGGCCTACATATACATGTTACCATGAATTTAAATGCTGTGCAAGGAACATGTGAATGCTCAGCCTTTTTTCAGTCATGCTCAAACCTATAAACTGATGTGACCTCACTCATCGCTCAATGATTAATCTTGGTTAGTTTACATGTGTAATTGCTGTATTTAATCTTCTCTCATCTACACATTCTAGGTGTTTCATTCTGATTAATCCTGAAGGAGGGAGTAAAGTTATCCAAGGAAAACGACTGAAGGATGGCCAAGTGGTGCAGAAGAAGCATGAAGCGCTGAATGCACATGTATCCACTCTGATTGACAATATTGCGACATTTGAGTGGCGGTTATAGTAAGAGTATTTCCTTAAAGCAGATGCTTATGTTTTCATGAGAAAAGATTCCACTGGGTTCCGTGTAACACTTGACGATTCAACTTTCCATCTTGCAAAATTGAAAGTACATTTCTCCATATTGGAGCTTTCTATCTCACAGTTGAAAAGTAGAAAGATGAAAAGCTTAACATCACTCTCATATTCCAGTTTTCCAAAATGAATTTGATATATAGGTGCCTCTTACGTTTGTTCCCTCTGCTGATTGAAGATAGGATTGAAAACAAAGAAAATCCTGTCTGGCAGATGTGTTTGCTACTGAGACAGATTGTGGAATTGGTATGTGCAACCAAAGTTAGTGAAAATAAATAGGAGAACTGAGAGAATGCATTGAGGACTATCTTGATCAGAGAAAAAGAAACTTTCCAGATGAGAAAATGAGACCAAAACATCATTTTTTGGCCCACTATCCATGGTTGATTCTTCAGTTTGGACCACTGTTGCGTTTGTGGACAATGCGTTATGAAAGTAAGCACTCCTATTTCAAAGAGTGTGCAAGAAAGCTACATAATTTCAAAAACCTCTGCAATACACTAGCAAACACACACCAGCTTCTTCAAGCTTATCTCGGCCAAGGGTCTCTCTTCCCACCAATTGTCATAAAGATTAAGCTATTGACTTTTTTGTTGAGGATTACAGTGCAGAAGTTCAGGTTTCAGTATCTCCCTTCAACTTCAGACCTACCACTACAATGGTCACAAACAGTGTGGTCTTCAAAGGTACAACATACAAGAGAGGAATGTATGTCATAGTTGAGTCTGTTGATGATGTTTTGAAGTTCGGGAGAATTCTGCTCATCCTAGTTCTACACACAACTGTTTATGTAGTAAGCCGGACATGTCAGTCTGTGCTCTTGGTCATGATTTGTTTGAAGGTGTTGTTTCCAAGGATCTGGCTTTGTTTATCAAGCATTTCGTCAGAGTTGACAAATATTTCTCTTACGAGCAGCTAAATAGGCTGATACGACAGTTTAAGTACTTGGGCAGCGATGCTGACAATAAGCCATGTGAGGTAAATGTAACTGGAGAGAAACTAGGAGGACATGCAGTACAAAACTGGTGCCTCTTACATTTGTTCCCTCTGCTGATTGGAGATAGGATTGAAAACAAAGAAAATCCTGTCTGCCAGATGTTTTTGCCACTGAGACAGATTGTGGAATTGGTGTGTGCAATCAAAGTTAGTGAAAATCAGTTAGGAGAACTGAGAGAATGCATTGAGGACTATCTTGATCAGAGAAAAAGAAACTTTAAAATTTGTCCCGTTTCTCCCAATATCAGTGGGGTTATTTTGGATCTGGTATAGTACAAGGGTTTTTCAGCTAGAAGATGGTTAATTTCATAGAGATGTGCATATATCACAGCTTTGGAGGAATTGGGATAATTTTTTTGAATTATTGTTATTATTATTGAGTAGGCTTTTCGCTCTCATCTTCCTGCATGACATGAATATATTTGGAAATACAAACCTTTACATCTTATTGTTCTCAGTTTTCCTAGAATTCAGGGGTGGTGTTGAGCTTTACAACTTTCATTTTTTGAGATGGAAAGCTGGAGTATTGGTTTAATATAGAGCTTTCCATCTCCCCACTTACAATGTTGCAAGATGGAAAGCTGAATTGTCAAGTGTTACATGAACCCACCAGAGCCACCGCCATGAACTTCAGTGTGAATATTCCTAAAACGTTAAAAGGTGACTTAATCTCTCTTGACTTAATTTCAATATCTGCATAACAATTGAAGTGTTATGGGTTAAGGGGGATTTACACCAGAAAATCTGGTTAATCAAATTTTGCCACCCCTTGTCAGTCTTTCATGCCTTTTGGCGATTTCTTCACAATGGCTTCGAGTATAGTCATGAAAAGCCACCCACATATCAATCTCGACATGAGAAAGATATTGAAAGTAGAAATTGTGTTTATTTTGTACATAATTTTAGTCAATGGAAAAGTCAATCGGGCTTAACTCAGTTAAGTATCAGAACCCCAAATGCAGTGTCAAATTTAGCTACAAATGTCAAACACTAGTGCTGGATCAATATTTCCCCCATTTACCACCTACAGATGACAATTGTAACCAAATCATTTTAAATATTAATTCTTCATTTCATATTTCTTTATTTTTCAGCTAAATTTAACCTTATATGGGGCCATGTCGCTCCGGTTGTATTGTTTGACACTTGTATCTTAATTTGACTCTGCATTTGGAGTTCTTATACTTAACTGGGTTGAGCCCAATTGAGATTTTCATGGATCAAAATTACGTACAAAATATATGAAATTATATTCTTTTATTTTTCTTCTTTCAACATTTTCTCATGTTGAGGTTGATAAGTTGGTGAATTTTCATGACCCTACTCCAAACCATTGGGAAGAAATCGCCAAAAGACTGACAAGATGTTGGAAAATTTGATTAATCACATTTTCAGGTAGAAATCCCCCTAAAACTGTGTGTGCTTTACAAGCCCTAGATCTGGGGATTTTGCCTCATTGCGTACTTGTGTGGCATGTCTTTATCATGTGGCACTGTAAACTTATGTAACACAGTTTGTTGGTTTTTCATGAATTGAATTATGGCATGAACAGTGATCTTGTATAAAAGGCAAGTTGTAAGACAGACAAAGGATTGAAAGGACATTGGTGCTGCTGACATTTATATGTAGCACTGTCGGTGGTACTGAAAACATAGGTATAAATATATAGGTATAAATGCTGCACTGATTTGACGCGGCTCATGCACAACTAAAATTCAACTGGAATACTTGTCAACAAAGTAAACAATTCATTGGTATCCCATTTAAATTTCTTAGTCTCTGGTGGGTGTGTAGCGGTATGTGTAGGACTACTAACGTGAACAAGTTGAACCAATAATGTCAGCTATTGGTTCAAACACGGTCCTTCTAATTTCTAATTTTAAAAACAAATCCACATTCCCATCATTATGTATAATAGCAGGTTCGATCATCTATGTATGGATATGTCATTGGTCTTGAATCTCCCTCAGAGCATACGCAGTGTATAACCACATGTGAACTTTGTGTGTGCCGTATTCCCCCTTGTCTGAGACATGGTCAAAGCCAAGAGTTTGGTGCGAGAAACTTTTGGTTTTTGGATCATAAGACCAATGACATGTCCCATGCATACAAACTGAGCAAACATACAATATGATCAGTTAAATATACAATGTTGAGAATGTGGAATTTTGACTGCTTTTATGAGGACAAGAATATATATGTAACTGTCACTTGACTGGGATATGTTTTAGGTGTATTTATATGTTTGTGCTTATATTTGTAGTATGTAAGTTAGAAATTTTCATGTAAGATAATATATTGTAATGTGAACATGCTGAAAGCTGAACCAAGCATTAGTTTCATGTACTGGTATCTGCATTTGGGCAACACTGGTTATGAAAATTGTTTTGCTGTGATTAAGGAAAGTAGTTAATGTGTGATTGAACAGAGTATGCATATGATTAATATAGACTCGGGGGACACTTTATTAATTATGGTTTACGGTTAATGGCCTACATGTAATTATTCCATCACAAGAAGTGAAATTTCCCACCGTGAAATGAGGGAATGATCAAATTTATTACAAAGTCTGAAAACTGCTAGGTGACGGAATTACATGTAGACTGTTCATCTTACCATTACTTGTTCGGTGTACTTCAAATTTAACTGTTCCTGTACTTTTGTTGCAAACTTTGACGATATGTTAAGAGTTGAGTGGGTATTTCTCAAAGACCAGATGTAATACAACATCAAAGTGTTTGGCCACCTATCTAATGGGAGGTAAATAAATTTAATTGACTGATTGTTACTATTTCTGACTTTTTGACGCAAACTTTGACAATTTGTTAAGAGTTGAGTGGGTATTTCTCAGAGACCAGATGTAATACAACATCGAAGTGTTTGGCCACCTATCTAATGGGAGGTAAATAAATTTAATTGACTGATTGAATAATTAGATTGTTCATTTTACTTGTTGGATGCACTATGGAAATTGAAATGTTACTATTTCTGACTTTTTGACGCAAACTTTGACAATTTGTTAAGAGTTGAGTGGGTATTTCTCAGAGACAATATGTAATACAACATCAGAGTGTTCGGCCACCTATCTAATAGGAGGTAGTTAAATTTAATTGACTGATTGAATAATTAGATTGTTCATTTTACTTGTTGGATGCACTATCCATGTTTTGTATGAATTGGAAGGTTACTTTTTCTAAATTTTGTGACAAAATGAAGTTGGGTGATTCTCAGAAACATTTAGCACAACATCTTGGGTTTTAGCCATCAATCTAACTACTTTTGGAAATGTAAGCTTACATTACATGTATGATTGGTAAAGTCACTATTTCTTGTGGTCACCATGTGAATATGGCAACTGTTAAAACATAGATTTAACTTTGATGATATTCCACAGAGCTCAGTTGTCATTCAATAATAAAATACATATCTTCTTGTAATAAACTTCAATATTTCAGAAAGGTGCTGTCGTCATTTTCTGAAACGTTAGTTGAATATCAGTCCTAACATGAATCTGTACATGTCCATAAACCTCTGGTAATGGTATTGTAATGCACATCAACATAAATGTGTTCATATGTAATGAGCTTCACACTGGATATCATTACATACATGTATGTACGCAGTATGATCTTATCTCAAACTTGACAATCTTGAAGCAGATTTAACTTGGAAAATCTAACATGTGATGAAAATCTGTGCAGGTTCCAATATCTTGATGGAATAAACAGACATGACAAAGGCTTGTATTTACTTGAACTTTGGATTTGAGCATTTCCACAAAGTGGATCCTCTTGTGAATTACCAAGACATAACCCTGCCACCATCTTCACCATTCCAAATGGATTTACATAGCTGGTTGAGATTTTTTTCTCAAACTGCAGTAATTTACATTGCTTTGCTATCCCCATCTGTTTCAAAACAGGAGTAACCAACATTTCCTTTCAGGTGAACTTGGAAAAGTGGAACCCAGTCTCCAGTACTGAATATGCTGTACAGCTTACAGTATCAAGTTTGCAGTTTACCACAGTAATTAATTTACAGTAACTTACTGCAATACATTCATTAAAATTCACTACTGTAAAATTTACAGTAACCTACTTGCACCTTTGTTGCCAGTAAGTTACTGCAAAATTGAAAAATTTACAGTAAATTACTGACAATTTGCTACAGTAACCTACTGTAATATGATAATGCAAAGTTTACAGTAAATTACTGTTATATTTATTCACAGTAACTTACTGCAGTAATTACAGTAAGATGCTACTGTAAATTTTACAGTAAACTACTGGCACCTTTGCTGCCAGTAAGTTACTGTAAAATTTACAACAAATTTTTTACAGTGAACTCAACACTATCATTAGACGCAAAATAGATAGCAAGTGGCAAAAGGAATGGAACGAAGAAGAACGTGGACGATGGTTACATAAGATTCTTGATGGAGAGAAAAGACAAGTCCAGGGATTCCAGTTAGACAATAAACGTGATGACCGCATCATCACCAGATTAAGACTGGGCAAAACCGGACTTAAATCACATCTGTCCATGCTTCTGAAAAACACCTCACCACTCTGTACCGCATGCAACAATGTAGAAGAAACAATAGAACATGTCCTACTTGAATGCCCAATCCATAACCAACAACGTGAGGCACTTAGAAACGAATTTAAAAAAATCAACACTCCCTTAGCATTACCAGCGATATTAAACCCTAAGCCCCCCATTAGAAAACAGGTATTCAAGTCCTTAATAAATTTTATCAAAACTGCTGGCTATTATTCCAGTATATAACACTACCCCCGTGCATGCGCATCACTAACTAACAATGTCAGCATTGGCCAAAATTTCTCTTTTGGAATAAAATATAGGCAATGTGGGCACCGGAGATACCATGTTCCGTGTGGGCCGGTTGCCATATTAGTCTCAAAAATCGGAGGCCAAGACCAATCAACATCCCTGCGACAATATTGGCCAAAAATCTCTCTTTCGCAATAAAATAGGCAATGTGGGCACCGGAGATACCATGTTCCGTGTGGGCCGGTAACCACATTCGTCTCTAAAACCGAAAGGCCGCTACCAATTCAACAATCAGAGACATAAATCATTAGCACACGTCCAAGAAACAACCACGCACACAAATAAAGTCACCCACAAAAAAAGAATACTACACACTTTTTCACCATATACTTTCAGAAATGGAGATTAAGATCATCATCGTCGGTCCACAAGAACGTCCAGAATACTCGACCCTATACCACGCCAGACACGCTACCCCACCGAACTGAGCAACCAGAATACCAAATCCTAAACCACACCGACACGCTACCCCATAGATGACACCGAACTGACGCCTCAACACAGAATATGATCCTTTGACTTTCACGCAATATAGGACGTAGACCTGCCGTCCTGTTCCCCAATACACACTCCAAGCAATTGTTACAGGCACAGATTTCTGGAAGAACCCACCCTGTTCCCAAGGGCGTCGCTAGGGAAGTCGATTCGAAAAATCCTAAAGACGCCCATGGTTCTCCCAGTTTTTTCTGGACGGCTTTGTGCGTACTAAGGGGTACCAAGACAAAGGAATCATCCACGCGATTACAGTGAACTCACATTTACCAGTATAACTTAACCAAAAACCAGAAAGAGACTTACGAACTTGTACATAGCGATTCTTATTTACTTCTATTTATATCTCCTACTAATCTCTCATTGTTATTTATTATTTATTTATTTATTTATTTATTCATTTATTTATTTATATACTTAGCGCTGGAAAAGATATTCAAAAAACAAAGAAATGTACCGCGAAATTCAAATAAAACATTGAGTTGATGGGCCGCGAAATCCGAATGGGAAGCGGCCCTTAAACTACAATTTCAATCAAGGTTCGTCACTTCGGTCATTTGTTCTCGAAGTCATAGCGGCACAGCTTGCTGTGAGTACCGCAATTAACGTTACCAGAAAGCTCCAGCGACCTTGAATTACCAACAGGTAATTGGATTTAACATATGGGAATAATAAAACAGTAATATACGGGTTGCATATGCATGCATGAAATAACCCAGGATCTGAAGTCGGGGTAAAACTAACCCAGGTTCTGAAGTCGGGGTGATCAACCCAGGATATAAAATCGGGGTAAAGGATCGTTGTATACATTGGTATTCATTTACTAGTCATGTGGCTAAAATGTTTATCTCTGTAAATATAATGATGAATTGATCCACTATAAATATCCAGACAAGGGAAATATGGATAATATTATTCAGCCCCGGATACTAGTGCCACATTATAAACCAGTGTGAATTTATAGATCTAGATATCAGTGATATTGGGAGATGACCCCCAACTATTAATTTGGAAATAAATGAATGAAACTCGGGGTATCGATACCACCCGTGGATTTAAAGCCGGGGTGCACTGCTTGGGAAAAGAATACTCTCACGCAGTACTTGATTAACGTCAAGGTGTGAAGGTATACTGATTACCTCAGTGTACGCCGTGAAGAATACGGGTTCCGGTTAAATAAAACGTAATATTACACAGGTTACACCCATAAAATACAACCAGGGGTCCAACGAGCGTAATAATATCACTGTCTCAGGGAATGTTTATTCTAGATCTAGCATCTACACGCCGGTAAACACGGGATATCATCCAAAGGGATTTCTGGAATCAAATATTTAATACCAGATCACACAGACAGAATACACATTTTCCCAGTATCGCCCAGAAACGATTCACCGGGTATATAAATACAGCGCTCTCATCCGAAGCTAACAGTCGACGTACTTTGGCAGAATTGACATCTCTCGTTACCTTGAAAGGAGGAATGCCAGGAGGAGTTGTTTCCCCTGATGTGTTGATAAATAAACAAGAAACGGTACTCGGGTAATCATCTCCGGGTATATTTCGTAAATTCTACCTCATTCGTATAGAGGAAATTAGTAGAATATAAACAACAAACACATATACTCATGAGAGCCTGCTACCTTTAATATTTGATGATATATTAAATAAATTAGACTATCAATATCACCTGATACTTAAGGTAATTCTAATATAATATAATACTCTGTAAATATATTGAATAAAACATTGTTATTGTTTGATATTTCAATAATGCTTTTTCCTTTATTCACTGATGAGTATTTGGTAAGTGTACATTCCGGTTAAAAACCGGTGGTGTCAGAACTGATTAAATTACAGGTAAGTGGTATAAGAATATATCAGTTGCCATCCTGACCGATTGACTGTGTATTTCTCTACGGGGTATTGAAGTACCGGTTGACCGTAACATTTTTGGTGCCTAGGAAGTGGGATTCAAAATATACCTTGAATCCAGAGATACGTACCCGGCCCGGATATTTACAAGATATCTACCCTGCTCGGAAATTGATGATATATCTGAATTCAGGGTTACGGGCAAATACCAGATAACATGGATATTTCAGATGTTTTCAAAACACCTGGTCCCAGACGGAGTAGACGGGGGACAAAATCTGGCACATTTTCAACTGAAGAAGATACAGCAAGTGAATCTGAAAATGCTGGAATACATGCTCCACCAATTTCCAGAGAGGGTATACATGATACCGCAAATTTAAACGGGGTGACAGAGAAAAGCGCCTGTTATTCTATTGGAGATACATTGGAAGCGGATAAGTCTACGGGTAGTCTAAGGAAAGAGGTATCGGACATTGTCGGAGATATACTCCGAGGAACAATGCAAGATGTTGCATCTATGATAAAAGGAGCAGTCACAGAAGCTATTTCCAGCGTTAATAAATTACCCCAAGATTCACTACCCCCTGTTTGCAGTCAGGGTGAGCTATCCGATACGCTCAACAGATCAGCTCCTAGAAATAAACTAAGAAGATACAACAGAAGTACAGAGGAAATTCGGCGTTCTGAAAGCAGAAAGAGGATTAATTCACCTGTGAATAACAATAGCTCCAGCAGCGATAATAACGACTCGGATGACAGTAAAACTACACACAATAGTAAGGAACGTACCAGATGGCTTGGTTTACCCAGACAATCAAGCGCAAAACTTCCTTCTTTTACGTGAGCGGAAAAATGGGAAGTATGGTACAACAGATTCAGGGACGTGGCCAGGATTAGGGGTTGGTCTCAGGATGAGAAATTGGCAGAGCTGTTACCCAGATTACAGGGTAAGGCCGGTGAGTTCGTTTATGGCCAACTTTCCAGAGAAATACGGGGTACGTATGATTCACTAGTAAGTGAATTGGGGCACCGATATCGAAGAGTGGAAACCCCTAAAACATATGGAGCAGCTTTCAGTAACAGAAGCCAGAAGAACGGGGAGAAAGTGGAGGATTATGCGGCAGAATTAAAGCGGTTATATGATAAGGCATACGCCAATCGGGATCATACAACCAGGCACGAGGATCTACTCCGGAGATTTCTTGACGGACTTCACGACGAGAATGCCCGGTTTCATGTGAAATACGTGAAAGAACCTAAGGACATTGATGAAGCCGTTTATGAAGTAGTTAACTTCTTGGAAACTCAGGGAGGAAGTGGGGGTAATACAAAGAGACCCGCCCGCTCGGCGAAATATGGAACGGATGATCAAGAAATAACTGACGATGTTTGTGTGCAGTCAGATACGCGTATCAAACAGACCACACCTGGCAATGGTGGGAAATCTAATACCCAGAAAGGCGGAAATAAGAAATTTAACAGTGCTGGTAAGCAGTCCAATACCGAAGAAATGACCAGCCAGGTTAAAGGATTACGGGCTGAACTGAAAGCAATGATGGGTTCTCTGACGGAAAGAGTAGAGAAAATTGAACAGCGCCCACGTGTCAATTTTACCCAGAGAAATTTTCCTCGACAGATCAGTCCTAACGTGAATCACGGGAATAGATCCGAACCACCCAGAGCACAATTCACGGGTTGTTTCATTTGTAATGGAAATCACTTTGCCAGAGATTGTGAGAACTACCCCAGGACACAGCTGAATCCAAGATCTCAGGCATTTATTCCTCGATCAGGATATACCAGTTTCAATAAAACTACTCAGGGACAAATGAATAGCAACAATACGACTCAACAAGCAAACTGCAAGGGATCGGCTCAATAGGCCGAGGGACGGTCCCTTATCTCAATGGCCAGTCTCAAATTTCTTCAGAAAGTGACACCACATTTATACACCATAACATTTCCGGAAATTATCCCGAATCAATCAGACGAGAAATCCCGAGATATGATGAAGTATATATTCAGGGAACTTTGAATGATACAGATGTCACATACACCGTTGATACAGGAGCAACACGAACTATTGTTTCCGACAGGGTATTTTCACAGATTCCTGATGTTCGGCGTCCTGAATTAAGGAAAGTGGGGAAAGGCATTATATCCTGTGCAGATGGAAGAACCCTGAAATATACAGGGAAAGGAATTTTCGATATTTCCTTGGGACCCCTGACTTTGAAACAAGAATTGGTCATTGCAGATATTGAAGACGAAATTCTGTTGGGAACTGATATTTTACAGAAAGGACCATCGGGACCGGCTAATATACTCCTGAGTGAAGGAAAAATGATTTTGAATAAGGTGATTATACCCCTTAAACAGATTCCGATGCCTAAAATCAGAAAAGTAGTGACTATTACTGACGTTAATATCCCGGGGATGAGTGAAATGATAATTGATGTAATTGTCAACAAAATTGACGGGGAAGACTGTGAAACAGAGCTCTTAATAGAAGGTTCACCGAATTTCACTGAGAAACACTCGCTTGTAGTAGCACCGTGCTTTGTTGATGTAAGGAGTGGCAGTAAAACCAGGGTCCGAGTAATTAACCCATTTCCAGAATCAACGGTTATTAAACACAAGACTTGTCTCGGATATGCCGAATCCGTGTATCCGGATATTCAGGTTCTTCTGGATAAGGAAAATGATACAGGAGAAGACAATTTTGGCACGATTCGCAGAATCCAACTGGTTAACCCTGTACTCAATGTTACACGTCAAGCATCAGATGTACCCCGATCCAAGAGTAGTGGAAAAATGAACGTCCCGACACACCTCAGAGATTTGTACATAGAGACAGCACATGGACTGGAACCTTCCAAACAGGGTGTCATCGCTGATGTACTTAGGGAGTATGGAGAAGTATTTTCCAAAGATGAATATGACCTAGGATGTACAGATTTAGTGGAACATTCCATTGATACGGGTGATGCGAAACCTATCAAACAGCCACCGAGAAGGCTATCCTTGGCATTTGCCGGAGAAGATAAAAAGGCACTAGAAAACTTACAGAAACAGGGATCAATCAGACCATCAACATCACCCTGGGCTTCGCCCATAGTGTTGGTCAGGAAGAAGTGTGGCTCTATAAGGCCATGCATAGATTTTCGTCGCCTCAACTTGGTGACCCGTAAAGATGCTTTTCCACTGCCCAGAATCCAAGATTGTCTTGATGCCATAGAAGGAGCAACATGGTTCTCTACCCTAGATCTCACCTCGGCATATAATCAAGTGCGAATCAAGAAGGAAGACATCCCGAAAACAGCATTTGTTACAAAATATGGTCTATTTGAGTGCACTAAGATGCCCTTTGGCCTCTGCAATGCGCCAGCAACGTTCCAGAGATGTATCGAGCTAGCCCTATCTGGACTCCAATGGGTCTCATGTCTCCTGTACTTGGATGATGTCGTGATTTTTGGTCATACATTTGAGGAACACACCGAGAGACTTAGACAAGTTTTAAAGAAAATCAAGCTTGCTAAGTTAAAACTGAAACCAACCAAATGTCATTTGATGAAGAGAGAAGTTGAATTTCTTGGACATATTATTTCTGGGGATGGTATCCGTCCAAATGAGCAAAATATCGAGAAGATTATAGCCTGGCCTACCCCTGGGAATGTAACTGAAGTTAGAGGTATTCTGGGATTAGGAAGCTATTATCGACGTTGGGTAAAAGACTTTTCTAAGTTGTTACACCCATTAACCGAACTGACAAAGAAGGACACACCATTTCAATGGACGTCTAAATGTGAGGAGTCATTTAGCGCATTGAAGACAGCATTAACAGGATCTGATATTATGGGATATCCAAAAGATGGATGCCTGTTCATTTTAGACACAGACGCATGCGACATAAGTATCGGGGCAGTATTGTCTCAAATTCAAGATGGAAGAGAACGTGTCATTTCATATGCTAGTCGTGTTTTGAACAGAGATGAGAAGAACTATTGCGTGACTGACAAAGAACTACTGGCGGTGAAATTTTTCACGGAATATTTCCGTCATTATCTTCTTATCTTCTGGGAAGGAAGTTTCTAATTCGGACAGACCACCAGGCACTGAAGTGGCTTTTCAGCTTAAAGGAACCCAAGAACAGGATAGCAAGGTGGATAGAAGTGTTATCAGCTTTTGATTTTGAGATCGAGTACAGACCTGGAAGGCGTCACCAGAACGCCGATGCCTTGTCTCGATGCCCAAATCCTAGACTGTGTGAATGTGAAGACGAAGATGAACCTTTAAAGTGCGGGCCTTGTGCTATGTGCCGTAAACGAACCACGGAAATGCAGGGTGCATTCGTGGAGAAGATGGAAGCTGTAGACGAACTACGGAGGGCAAACTCCGGGAGTAAAGAACCAGTTGGTCCGGAAGACACTGAATGTGTAGGGCCTGTTCTTTGTCTCCAAAGGATTGGGAGAAATGCATTCTGGTATGTTTGGAATTTGGTGTTGCTGTTGCTGAGAACCATCACCTGGAATAATCTTTGGGTTTCCGACAAAAATGACGGGTTATACCAATCATGTCGAAACAAGGTTAGGGTAGATGGGCAGCGTTTGACAGGCCTTTTCAGTAAACATCACCTGAATGAGACCCGCACAGATAGTCTTCAATACAGCTCAAGCCGTAAAGCAACTGCGACGCCATGGATGCAGGTCTATGCGATGCCGACGCTTAGGAAGAAGCAATTGGAGGACCCTGACATAGGACCTGTTTTAAAATGGTGTGAGGAAGGTCAAAGACCGTCTGGGCCAGACGTATGTGCATCGGGTCCAGCCCCATGACACTATTGGAATTCATGGGACAGTCTTGAGATAAAGGATGGGGTATTATTTCGGAAATTTGTGCGCAAGGATGCAACTGCCATTCATTTGCATTTCCTGGTACCAAGAAGTATGAGAGATCACGTTTTGAACCAGATGCATGATTCCATCCTTGCAGGGCACTTAGATCGGAAGAAAACCAGAGAAATGACGATGCAGAGATTCTATTGGTGGAGACTACGGGAAGACGTAGATAACTGGGTTCGTCGCTGTGACACTTGTAGAGCAAATAAAGCCCCAACAAAATCTCCCAGGGCTCCTCTCGGGGATATGAGAGTCGGAGCACGCCTCGATAGACTTTCAACAGACACTTTAGGTCCTTTTCCAGAAACAGAGCGTGGAAATAAGTTTATCCTCATTGTAACGGATTATTTCACCAATTGGGTGGAAATTTTTCCACTACCGGATCAGACAGCGGTCACCTGTGCTAAGGTAATACTAAACGAAGTCATCAGTAGATTTGGCTGTCCTTTAGATATGCACAGTGATCAAGGCTCAAATTACACAAGTGAGGTATTTACAGAACGTTGTCAACTCCTGGAGATTAGAAAAACTCGAACAACACCAAGGCACCCCCAGTGTAATGGCAAAGTCGAGCGTTTCAACCGGACACTAATACGAATGATTAGAGCATACTTGAAAGACGAGCAAGAAGATTGGGACCTGTTCCTGGGATGTTGGCTGCAGCATACAGAGCCACCCCTCATGACGGTACAGGGTTGACCCCAATTTTCTGATGCTTGGTCGAGAAGTGAGACTTCCTGCTGAAGTAATTTTCGGTACAGCTAGTCCAGACAACCCAGATGAAATCCCTTCATATGGTAATTACATAGATGATCTACGTGATCGATTGCAACATGCCCATGAGGTGGCACGCAAACGTCTCAAGATCGCAGCAAAGCGACAGAAAAAGACATATGATGGGAAAACACTATCACACCAGTACAAACCAGTGTACTATGTATGGTACTATCATGAAAAGCGAGAAAAGGGTATCAGTGCAAATCTACAACTCCCCTATAGTGGTCCTTACTTAGTACTAAAGAAACTAAATGATTTGGATTACATCATCCAAATGGATGAAGCAGGAAAAACAAGGGTCTTGCATCACAACAAATTAAAACCCTACCTAGGAACAAACACTTTAAAATGGTCGAAAAAGGCTTTGACTAACTCAAGGAGGAGAGTAATCTAAAATTCCAAGGACATAAAAAGAAAACTGGTATAATCATGGCACAGTATCCGGTGGCTGATAGGAATGTATTATGATGTAACATGATATTAAAGAATGTTGAATAACACAGTTTTCTTGGTCTTTGCAGACTGTCTGATAAAGCCAAGCGAGCGATGGGGAAGAGAGGGGCTGCATACCAGTGCAAAAGATGTGTTTATGTGGGCGACAGGCAGCAGATGTTGAGACATGTGGTGACGAACCATCTTCCACGCAATGAAGCCCCATACTCCTGCGGAAGTTGCAACAAGATTGCACTGAAAGCAGACGAAATGAAGAAACACATGGAGGAAAAACACCCCACATGCACCACAATGGACAACGTCGGTGGGACTGGTACGTCTTACCTACTCAAGCCAGAAGACACCAATACTCTATCCAAAGAGGAATCTATAGCATTTTATGAGGGTAAGACTACATCCGGGCAAAAGCCAACAAAACCGGCTGAACCAACTGAGATTGCACCAATGCCCCAACTTATTCCAGTTGAAATACCGCTGACTGGACCAAATGACTCTACCCTACCATTGCCTGGATGTGACATGAAAGAGGTCTTGGAAGTCTTCCGCCATTATCCCAGAATTTTGAACCAAGTGAATGGCATCATTGAACTTCGCCATGCTGTGGACTCCATTACGACAGAGGAAGATCCAAATAACGTCATTTTTGGACACAAACCCTCCTGACACAGACGAGATCTGCACTATCACACTCACTCCGAAATACATCATTACCAACCCAGATGATTCAACACCATGTGAAGAGGCTATTGAACTCCATCCGCAGGAGAGTGAGATCTAGGAACTTTCCAGTGAGCCTGTCGATCTTATTTCGCCCATCACAAGCCCCATCAAAGCAAAACACATCCTAAACATTTATCCTCTCGTGAATATCCATTCATTGTATAAATTTCAACCGGCAACTTCGCGCAGTCTGCCATGTTTTTGCCTAATATCAAAGCGAGGCTGTGTATCCTGTACTCGATGTTTTTGTTGAAATATTACTTATTTGTAATACTTTTGTGATACATAACTGTATATATATATTTTGTGTCATAAACATACAATTATCTGATCAAACTTATTAACATGTTCTTTGTATTTTATTCATAATTAGCTGTAAACTGTCGGCAAGGTTCCAGGCTATCGTGGAGTATTTTCCGATAGGTGGCGCTTAAGTCACACGCCCGCGAAAGTATAAATTCGGGAGCACAAGCAAGATTCGTCACTTCGGTCATTTGTTCCCGAAGTCATAGCGGCACAGCTTGCTGTGAGTACCGCAATTAACGTTACCAGAAAGCTCCAGCAACCTTGAATTACCAACAGGTAATTGGATTTAACATATGGGAATAATAAACAGTAATATGCGGGTTGCATATGCATGCATGAAATAACCCAGGTTCTGAAGTCGGGGTGATCAACCCAGGATATAAAATCGGGGTAAAGGATCATTGTATACATTGGTACTCATTTACTAGTCATGTGGCTAAAATGTTTATCTCCGTAAATATAATGATGAATTGATCCATTATAAATATCCAGACAAGGGAGATATGGATAATATTATTCAGCCCCGGATACTAGTGCCACATTATAAACCAGTGTGAATTTATAGACCCAGATATCAGTGATATTGGGAGATGACCCCCAACTATTGATACTCCGGGTATCGATACCACCCGTGGATTAAATACCGGGGAGCACTGCTTGGGAAAAGAATACTGTCACGCAGTACTTAACTTATGTTAAGGTGTGAAGGTATACTGATTACCTCAGTGTACGCCGTGAAGAATACGGGTTCCGGTACAACACAAAGGTAATATTACTTGGTAGTCACCACCCGTGGATTAAAAGCCGGGGTGCACTGCTTGGGAAAAGAATACTGTCACGCAGTACTTGACTTATGTCAAGGTGTGAAGGTATACTGATTACCTCAGTGTACGTCGTGAAGAATACGGGTTCCGGTTCATTAAAACGTAATATTACACAGGTTACACCCATAAAATACAACCAGGGATCCAACGAGCGTAATATCACTGTTTCAGGGAATGTTTATTCTAAATCTATCATCTACACGTCGGTAAACATGGGATATCACACAAAGAGATTTCTGGAATTATATCTTTATTACCAAAACACACAGACAGAATACACATTTTCCCAGTATCACCCAGAAACGATTCTCCGGGTATATAAATACAGCACTCTCATCCGAAGCTAACAGTCGGCGTACTTTGGCAGAATTGACATCTCTCGTTACCTTGAAAGGAGGAATGCCAGGAGGAGTTGTTTCCCCTGATGTGTTGATAAATAAACAAGAAACGGTACTCGGGTAATCATCTCCGGGTATATTTCGTAAATTCTACCTCAGTCGTGTAGAGGAAATTAGTAGAATATAAACAAAAAACACATATACTCATGAGAGCCTGCTACCTTTAATATTTGATGATTTATTAAATAAATCAGACTATCAATATCACCTGAAACTTAAGATAATTCTAGAAATATTAATACAATACTCTGTAAATATATTGAATAAAACATTGTTATTGTTTGATATTTCAATAATGCATTTTCCTTTATTCATTGATGAGTATCTGGTAAGTGTACATTCCGGTTAAAAACCGGTGGTGTCAGAACTGATTAAATTATGGGTAAGTGGTATAAAAATATATCAGTTGCCATCCTGACCAATTGACTGTGTATTTCTCTACGGGGTATTGAAGTACCGGTTGACCGTAACAATATACCTTTAGATTATAACCAAGGACGGACACTTGTTCCCAATGTGGAGAAAAATGTCCTAGCTGGGTTGGAAGATAGGAACCGGACACTCTTAGTAACTGGATTTTCTTAATATGCATTTTTACCACACTGTTTACGGAAACGAATGATAAATATCTGCTCGTTATCATACCAAATTCACTACAACAACAGGGAGTGAGTGAGTGAGTGAATATGATTTAGCGTCGCTTTCAACTATATTTCATTCATATCACGACGTTGGGTCCTATTCCTTTTCACACCCGGGAACCACACGGTGGGGTCCTATTCCTTTTCACACCCGGGAACCCCACGGGTGCCTCAGTTAGTCGCTTCTTACGACAAGCTGTCTGAGGAGCTGAGGCCTATTCTTACCATGACCTGCGGTGTGCACAACGACAGCTCAGTTCAATCCCCGGAAGCCCCACAGGGCTACAACAACAGAATCCATCTTCGACAAACATGAGCGATATAAAATGGGTTCTTCGTTGTATTTGATTTTCTCTTAGCAAATCCGGCTACAATCGATTCGAGGACATTTCAATCAAGATACTGTCCAAGTTTGGACCAACTTGAGGCATACAGATCCAAACAAGCGATAGTGACAATATACGCCTCACCCCTCTCACGGAAATATACTTCTTACTGATGTCATGTCAGTGCCCAGGTTTAATTTTGGACAAGAGCTATTTTGAAATTCCAGGATGACACTCTCACAACTACATGTATAATGTACAGAAATAACAGATCATAGATAATATCCTCCAAGGAGAAATCTAGGCCTAGGAAAAAGAAGAAAAGTGCATGGAGCAAACGGGATATTCATCGAAGACTTCAAACAAATTTTCAGTTCCCTCTGATGGGGAAGAGTTTGATAATTCCATTGATATTCCTGGTCCACCCACCAAGTGGAATAAAATAGATGAAAGTCCGGACAATTTGCTACATAATCAGGAGTCTAAAAGAATGTGGTGATTGTAGATTCAAACCCGTGATTCTCTGCCCAAAGTAGCAAGGTGGAGAATCAAAAGACCACCTCGGTGTGGTATATTCCAGCTACGGGTGGATGTTCCATCTACGTGTGGTGATTCTTCCATCTCGGAGAAAAAATGGCGGCGAACAGCGGCGAAATCGCTGCTGTAGCAAAGACCATGGGAGATATGCCGAGCCAAAACAAATGAGTACCTTTGTAACCTATCCTATTAGGTGACCAGTTTAATGACCAATCGTCTGGTGTAGGCCGATCTGTGTGCCGTCGCTTCCTGGTGGATGTTTCGCCTACACAAATGCAATACCTGGGGGTAAAATTCGCTGTCAGCCAAGTAAATGGACGTACAGCTGGTCAAATTCGAATTTGATAATCATTGTGATGCGCTTTTACCAAGTAGATCTCTGAGGTACTCGGTTCGGCAGCGACTATAACCTCAAGTTCCACAATTAACGCAGTTACTATGACATTGAACGGCAGAAAATATTGACATTCCATCCCGGTGTGTGGCTATTCCATCCCCGCGTGTAAATTTTAGAAGCACATTAACTTTGTTGGGGTGGAATTGAACTCGCAAGTAAGATACGGCAATGACAATACTCAACTAAAATACCGTTAATATCAAAGCTGAAGTAATGCGTATTTGGGAGAGGTTTCCTGATAATATATGAAACAGTTTGTCAGCTTTTTATTTGTATTTTATTATTACTGTAGGAAGAGCCTGCAGAAGAAACAAAAGCGGAAGCGGTCGTCGCAGCTGACGTATCCAGCTAAGCGACGCCGCTTCCATTCGCCATACCATGACATTCCCGAAGACTAGCTATAGAACCTTTGACGTGTAGGTGGGCGTGGCTGTTGTTCCCTACACGGCTGTAGTTCCTTCCCTTTACATTTCATCTCACATAGTTTTGAATTCCGAAACGCCTGCGTTTCGGAGATTTAACGGCTGCACATACAAGAACACAGTTGCTGGTGATAATAAAATGTACCTCGTTATTCTCCTTGCATGTAGTCTTTTGTCACTTCCCTCCAAGTTAGAACTCTCGGTATTCCCTCATCCTTAAGTTATCATCAACTGTTCAAGATTCTCGAGGATTTGGATAACAGCTGGTGGCCATTCAACCGCCAATCATGTAAATTGACTTTGCCCGGACTCTGCCGGAGATGGCGATGAATGAATGAACACAAGCCGTGGGGCGCATGCGTGATTTTTCGGGCGAGTTCGATGACAGTCCAACGCATGCGCGCATGGCTATCTTCGTTATGCTGAGATTCAAAATAAGTCAGAAAACTCCGTGAAGGCGTGGTTAAAAGATGATATCTCAAGAACGAAGAATTATTAAGTGTTCAGAGTTGGCAGGCGGCGAGAAGGACCAATGTAGAAGAAAATGAGGTATAGTTTATTACTGTTCGCTGCCGTTTTATTTCGTGTGCAGTTCGGATATTAGACAGTGTCATTCGAAGTTCTATGCGTAGGATATATTGCGTATAGGAGTCCCCTAGTCTGTAGTCGATTACAACCAGGCGAGACTACAGCCATTCCTCGGCTATCCAAGAAGACATATATTGTGCCTTAGAATGGGTGCCGAGAAAGCATATTCTCCTCGCCCAAACTCGCCTGAGCAAGTTCGCCAGTAAGAGGCTATTTTATATTACAGGTACATACTAGCTGTGAATGACCAAATGTCTTTTTAGTGAATCCATTTTGGAGATTTTTTTTAGGCAGACAGCGCATTGTGGAGAGCAACTGTCGCCTTGGGCCTCGGTAGGGTCTTCTAGACTTTCCTCTTCGGGCCCCTCTAATTATGATAGCTCGTCAACGCGGGATTGGACGGACATGTCCAGGTCTTCTATTCCCGATAATTCGGACCTGCAAAGAGATGAATATAAACTGATATTTAGCATAGCTACGTATTAATTATAGTATATTTGCGATATGCTGAAATAATTCGCCATTAATAACGCTGTTGAACTATTGATGTGTGTCATATACTCAAATATTTTAACAGAAATTTAAAAAACGCCACGGGAAAAAATGAAAAACTAAGCACATTCAAGCTGAAATTTACACACGGGGATGGAATAGCCACACACCGGGATGGAATGTCAATATTGTCGTGACGAGAGTCACGAGAGATCGACTAAAATGTGAAATTTATTATTTGATCGATTAGTGAGATCTGGCATTTATGGAGTGGTTAGGCCTGACATAGGTTATATATGCTTGCGTGGTCAAGATTGACCAGTCCAGACAGTTCTACGGTGCAGTACAAATCAGTGTCTGTGGTATCCAGAATAGCCGGTATAAATTTGCCCGCTATTGTGTACCTTATCAGAAATCAGCGTGGAGTTTTTTTCACATGTGCGAGTGGCATACGGCCTGGACTCATTTACGCATTATCTCACTCGTACAATACAGATAGAAGTTACTCACCTGTGCATGAACTATCCAGTGGAATGACTAACTTGAGTGTGCACTATTCAGTGGATTTACTTACTTGTGTGTGCAATATTCAGCGGATTTACTTACTTGTGAACACACAATCCAGTGGAATTACTTACCTGTGCGGATACTATTCAGCTTGACGAACGGTGAGTACGGACAATTCAGATATACTTTGTGCACCGGAACAATTCAGTTATACTTCGTACACCGGAACAATTCAGATATACTTCGTACACCGGTTCAATTCAGATATACTTCGTACACCGGAACAATTCAGATATACTTCGTACACCGGTTCAATTCAGATATACTTTGTGCACCGGAACAATTCAGTTATACTTCGTACACCGGATCGACTCAGATATAACTTCGTATACCGGGACAATTCAGATATGTCTTCGTGTACCGAGACAACTCAGACATAACTTAGTGACTCTGTACAATTCAAATCGAGGATACTTACTTGTGTGGGATTACCTGTTGACCTGTGAGATATTCAGCTTGGAGTTGTTTTACGTATCGTATCACGCGTGTGGCGCTTCAGAAGTCCCTCTCAATGTGCGCGAAATACTAACATTCCATACTGAACATTACTTGTGCGCGCATTATTCTGTGGATTTATTACGATTTCGTACCTAAGCGGACTTTATTCATTTCATCAACTGAAGATTTATGCTGAATGAAATATTGACATGTACGAACTTTGTTCATCTGGTATGCACTATCAAGCGGTGTATACTTAAGCGGATTTTATTCAGCTGGATTGACTTACCTGTACATACGGTGTTGAACTTTATTTTAAATGAACTTTATTTCTGCGTGGATCCTATTCGCCTTCCTTATTTTTCGTGGAGACTATTGTTATAAAAGCATCCAGGCAGATGCACTGTTGATTTCTACACCTGACTTTGTTCCTTTCTTCGAGCCCTTGTCTTCCAAGTTTTCATGTAGTCTTCCTCACTACATTGTTGGTGCCAGAACCCGGGAATTTACGTTACGGCAAGATGTCTCTCCCTTATCTAAAAGGTTTGAAGACAAGGTATATGAACTCTATGCGACGCGAACTCTCCAAACTTGATCCACTTCTTAGTCAACATGTGCCCGATGATGACATAGACCGAGAACTTCAAAAGACGAATGTTCTAATATGTATAGCTATGCCGGGTGGTTTTGGAAAAATGAAAAAAATGCGAAAAAAACGGGGTGTATGTCTGAAGTAATGTCATGTGTGGAATATAGAAGGGTCATTTTATATACTCACCTGTTTTTGTTATTTACAGACCATTCCTTACAGCCGGATGGGAAGCGATTTGCATAGCTGTCGATCCACTAAGAAATTCAGGAAATATGGCGTCAGTCAAGCGTGACCAAACTCCTCACACAGACTCCTTACACCTGAGCTCTATCTCTGTCCCTCTGAATAAATGGTCCTTATTACAGTCCGTAATACAGAGAAATGGACAGGTGATAGCAGTACAAAGGGAGAGGATTCAACCGAGTGGGAACTTCCATCGAAGCAGCAAGACAATTGATGCAAATGTTATTACTCATCCAGATAAAACATGTTTATATTGATTATTAAAGTTTTATAATACAGTACAATAGTCTTTCACCAACTTCTTTCTTTCTGTTGTTATGAAACGAACATTTAGGTCAACGTTTTTAAAGTTCACAAACCCATTTCTATTGAAGAATGTAATATTTGACCATCTTCGTCAATTTATCGATATAGTTTGTGCTCATCCGACACGAGCACCCGGCCCACGTCCATGGCCATGGCCATGTGGTCATCCCAGATTCCTATTTTTTCTTTCTTTTGCTATAACTGCACAATTCTGTTGTGAAATTTCTGTCTTCATTTATCCATTGTGCTGGGTACGAACAGAGAACTTTGTGGATGACGATAGTAATTGGACATTCAAATGTTTACATCAATCCGACCGCAACTGGGATAGTGACGATAAAATGTCATGAACGTCATTGTCAGTTTATTAATACATTCAAATTCCTAAATCTAAATTGTCCAATCATTTATACCTTCCAAATTGGGACTATACCGTGATTGTCAATTCCTCATCGTCGATTTCGGTCCTGTTACCTAATCAAATAGCTATTATACGTGTGGTTTATGTTGTCCTATTGTGCAAGCCTCTCGTTTAAATGCCATGCCACTTCTGTAGCGTACATTGAAAGAAGTACGGTAGTTTTAACATTGGAAATGAGGCATTGTCTATGTCAGATCATCACATAACCACCTTGTGCCGCTGCATACAACTGCGATTAATACAGAGAATATTTCAGTAAATCAGATTTGAAACCATGCAGGAAAATACTTGTCTATAGCATATTGGCGCATAAATTCAAAAATAGCATTTCCAATAATGACGTTTTAAATTTCAGTTATATTTGTTCTTCATTAGCTTTACTTTCCTTATTCTATACGATCATATAATTAACATGGTCGAATCTCGGAATGTATGTCGCGAGTACAACACCATGGATAGTCTCCAATTTTTGGTTGCATAGATTTCCAAAGCCTCGCATTTGATTGATACTGCAGTATATGGATATTGGCCTACCATTATTGGTGACACTGAGCATCACCAGTTTTGTGTGCAAGTATACCTGCACGTACAAGTGCTAACCAGCAAAGACTGTGAAATGTTCCCATTAACGACGATAAATAACAGACATTAACGTAGGTGAATTATTACTAAAAGGAGTACAAATATGGAATATAGGTTTTCCCGAAGAATCAACATCTGAAGAATAACACATCAGTTAGAGTACCACAGAATATTATGAAAAACTGAAAGAGGTCTGACCACTTATGACCACTCACAGTACAAATTATCCATAAGTGACGTGTTCTGGATTGCTGGGCTATTGACTTCTTTCAGTTGAAATTGTTAGAATTATGGTCGTCGCAATATAGCTGATGAACTCATTTGGGACGAGAAGTGATACTAAGAATGAAAAAGTGACAAACATAAAAATATGTTGATGGCCTACTAAGTGGTTGTGGACAATTCCAAGACTGACTAATTGTAACACACTGACTAGCAAACAATTGGTACGAATGACCAGATTAATTGACTGCGGCCTTGCGCCATAAAGAAAAGAGGATACATAGTACCCGGTAATATATTTACAATAATGTTAAATAATCGTCCGGCCGATAACCCTGTCACTGTGTATGTCTCACGCCAAAACAACTCCCGAAGTTAGAACACTTTCAGACGTCGACGTTCGAGTCTAAACGAAGATAACTTTTGGTTGTTACGATTAAATTATAAATGATGCAGTCAGGGAAATATTCCAAGATATTCTTGAGCGGAGTGTGTGGCCGAAAAAGACATTGTGCATTAGTCATCCGTGTACAGCAATAGTCATGGAATATTGCTGTAATAGTCCATGTAAAGCATACAGGGGTGAGATAGATTTCCAAATCTTCATCCATGTGGAACAATAGTCATATTATATTGCGAGACATTTCATCCATGGAGGGAGTCAGAACAAGACTGGAGTAAAAATGTTTTAGAGTAGTAGAAGGCAAGGCTTGGAATATAAAAAAATAAATTGGTTCGAACATGTACTTTCAAATGTGCTATTTTGGGGCTGCGAAAGAAACATACAGCGGCCACAATTGACTCCGTACGTCTGAATGCCTCAACATTTCACTCATCCGCCACTATTTTTGAGACCTTGAGCGAATGAGAGTTCACGCACTCCTCAATGATAAGCGTAAAAAATGCTTTAAGTGCAGTTGTGAAACGCTCCAACACTTTAGTTTTGGCGTCATCTCGTTTCAACGCATTCAATTCACACGTATCATGCTCCAAATCTGACCAAACGACACGATTTGCGCTTTCCATACTACTCCGAGCACCGAAAGTGACATAACCCTTGTGAGTGTGCGCTTAACATTGTTACATTAAGGATAAAAAAAAAACCGAAAAAAGGACAAGTTCAGTCAATTTTCAATATGTCATTGTCATTTTTTGCGTTTATTAAAAGGGAAATTGAAATTTGAAACTTTTTTATTCTCAGAAACCGAAAACGGAAAACAGAAATTAATTTTAAGAAACCAAAAACGGAAATAGAACTGTGCAAGGTTACACGGACCTTTCTTTCATCTCCATCCACAAACACAGGCTTCGAAGGATGTACATGATTAGTACGTTCCCGACGCTATTCCGGTACGTAAAATCCCTTAAAATTCTGGTAATTTAGTTTCAGTTCATGTATCATACCGGTATACCTGAATTTCAGGAAAGTATTCCTGGATTTCAGGTAAAATCCCTGAAATTGACTTCTGGATGTAGAGCCTGATCTATTCAGAATTATTCCCTGAATATTTCTGAGAGTGTATGCTTCCAATACTGTTGCAGCTCCAGGACGTTTACAGATGTTGAGGTTCTCGGCACGGTTGCCAATTTTTCGAAGTATATAAGAAAGGTGGTTCATCATTTGACTAAAGCGTCGATGCGAATTAACAAGCAATTAAAAACAGCGGAATGCCTCCTGCACATATCACGCTCCACACCCGGTCCCCAAGCCAGTCAGCACATACTACTCTAGTTTGACGTTTAACGATTGACCTACTAATGCGGCCATATTTAATGACATTCGACCTCATGACCTTCGCTGAACCTTAATCCGGCCCGTATCCCGCCCGCAATACGACCGCTTTTCGCTTTGTATACTGCTCTTCTCACCGGAAGTTACTTCAACAAATGAAGTACATCATCACCGAAATTGACTTTACCTGGCGCTGTGATCTTCCATGAATTTCGGAAATTACCTCACCATAAATGCCGGCGTATTGCACGCCTTCGAATACGCCTCTGCATATTGGCAAACATTTTCCTTATGTACTACTATTAATTACATTTTGTCTCTATTTTACGAGGGTCGGCAGGAATATGAAATCCTCCCTCGCAAATTAAAACTTATTGTTCCCTTTGACGAATAAGAAACTCTTGTTTCGCTTGGCCATTGAGCCTGCCAGAGATAGAATTGAATTGAATTGAAGTTTCAGAATCAAAACATTTTTAAGAAAACAGCAGAGAGTACAACAGATCAAATTAGAATGACATGTAATACAGTAAAACGGAAGTATAATAATAGTAATCAATATGGGAGGGATTTCTACTAAATAATACGTTTGATTCCTCTCTGCACAAATGTAGCTTTTTTATTCTGCACACTGGCAGTTCGGTTAGCCATCATGGAAATAAACTTGTTTTCTGATGGTCTGGCCCAAAATTTGGCTGCAGTGAAATCTTTTCTTAATTCTTGGAAGGAAGGACACACAAGTAAGAAGTGGTACTCAGCACCAATGGATGCTAAATCACAATATGTACAAATACGTTCCTCTCTCGGGACGTCTGTATACCTGCATCCTACAACCAGCAGTTTGTCATAGGTTCCATGGTTTAATCAGCGCCCTGGAACGTGTATAGCTAACATTTGGCCGGTAATTAGATATCCATATCCAGTAATTAGATATCCAAGCAGGGAGCAGAGAAATGTTCAACATGTCGGGCTGCGCTTTCTCTCAAGTCCATGTGCTGCATCGCATTGCTTTAAAATCCCAAGCTGTTCTTCTTGCATGAAAAAGGTAGGCCTACGGTACGCTAAGTGATTCCATAGTTCAAAATTCCATGCAGATTAAAGAGTATAATATGTTGACACTGGCCGTTGTAGTACCTTCCCGCTCCAGACACAAATTAGCATTAGGCCATAAGATGCCTAGCTGTTTCTAGACTGAAAGGCCCACTTTTATAGTGTGTAATTTTCCAACGATTCTTTCATCCGTTGGGTCAGTCATGTGCCATCATAATCATCAATATTTATTTCCATGATACACATCAATAATGTTATATAACCATGTCTCACAGTGTGATTCAAGTTCAAGAGTTTGTACGTCGCAATTGTTCAATGTCAACAGTGGAAAAATTTAGCCGAGACCACACTCGCCACCCTCCTTGATTTGATCGACATGACCTTGTCACATGACCAAGTTCAAGGGTAAGCGCCAT
>JAVTVY010005525.1:0-42552 GCA_036873755.1 Hanleya hanleyi | reverse complement strand
AGCGAATCGGTGAAATTTTTGGGAAAAGTCACCGAGGTCTGTATATAGGCTCATATAGCTCCATACTGGCTTTATGGGGGTATAGGTTCAACCTGGGAAATTAGCACACGTTCATTGTGATATGGGTTGTTTGGATTTGTTTTTCACGTCTCGTCATTTAGAACACGATGGGAAGGGTTTCGAAGCGAAACGGTGAAATTTTTGGAAAAAGTTCACCGAGGCCTGGGTAAGCCGATAGGCCTATACTGGATGGCTATGGGGGTATAGGCCCATACTGGGTGGATGTTTTGGGGTCTAGGTGAGCCCCTAATGATCCTATGGTGTCGTGTGAGGTCTTATTTTGAAGCTCTCGTGGAGGAGCATCCGACTGAACTAATAGTTCGTCCGTTTTCAATATTCTGCGCATGCGCAGTCTGGTCGTAGTATAGAAAGCAGGCATTTTGGGGGGGTATGTGGGTATGTGTTTGGGGTAGAGATGGACCGCTATGGGTTCGAATGGGTCGTAGAAGGTGTCAAAGTGAAGTTTGTGTGGGGTAGAGTCAGAATGGCGTGTTTTTAAGTGCAAGTCGCGTCAATCTGCGCATGCGCAGTTGGTTGTAGTAAGTAAAGTGGCCATTTTGGGGCCGTGCAGGAAGGTATTTGGTGTCGAGATGGACCATGCTTGGTCCGAATGCGTCGTGCGGGGTGTCCTTTTGTAGCTCTCGGGGTGTACATCCGATTTGAGGGCTGCCCACGTCACATGTGACGTCATCAGTGACGTCACCAGTACGAGTAGTAGCGAAAGTGGGCATTTTAGGGCAGTGAAGGAAGGTATTTGGGGTAGAGAGGGACCATCCTTGGTCTGAATGCGTTGTGAGAGGTGTCCTTTTGTAGCTCTCGGGGTGTACATCCGATTTGAGGGCTGCCCACGTCACCTGTGACGTCATCGGTGACGTCATCAGTACGAGTAGTAGCGAAAATGGACATTTTAGGGCAGTGAAGGAAGGTATTTGGGGTAGAGAGGGACCATCCTTGGTCCGAATGCGTCGTGGGAGGTGTCATGTTGTAGCTGTCGGGGTATAGACAACGATTTGAGGCATGTCCGCAGCATCTTTGACGTCATTGGTGACGTCATCAGTACGAGTAGTAGCGAAAGCGGGTATTTTGGGGCAGTGAAGGAAGGTATTTGGTGTAGAGATGGACCATCCTTGGTCTGAATGCGTCGCGTGGGGTGTCATCTTGTAGCAACGCCCGCCAACACCAAGCTCAATGCTTCAACGCCCTGGTGAAATAGCTCAGAAGCTCTGATTTTCTAGATATTCCATGGAATTGTCACTAATGCTTCGAAATGCAGTGACGTCCGTCGTTACGCCTTAACAGACCTGAGAGAGTACAACAACAACAACAACAAGGATGAGACATGAGAGAACAACAACAAGAAGTTTTTTCATATAGTTTATTCTCCCCAATGTTACATCATACCCACGCTGGGGGAGCCGCGTTGGGTATATTTACAATTCAAGAAGATTCTTGTCCAATCAGATGCCACCATTTGTATCTGTCATATTCGTTCCTGTCCGTTAGATGTATTCTCGGCTACTCTTGTCCAATCAGAAGTCGCCATTTCAGAAAGTTCCATCTTCGGCCATGTTCGCTCTGAACCGTTTATTCTAATCATCGTCGGGCAGGCCAGGATACCGTTGAGGCAACATATCCTCAGATAGTTGTTTGTGCATTCTGAGTATCTATCAGTGCATGGGTGAATACATTCACCCGATGGGAAGTTCCGTAATTTGGTCACGAAGAACGTAACATTGGTCACCCTCTCTACGACCCACTTGATGTTGGGGCGCTGTTCATAGGCCCATTCCAAGACATCCAATTGGTCCACTTGGTCCACTTGGTCCAGTACGGGCTGTAGCGACGTCCGGTTGTTGATGGTGAACGGCTGGTCAAACACATAGGTATTATTGCTGGGATAAAAGTATCGGACTTGATCTGTCTCCTTATGCTGCAGTACATAACCAAACGCCAGATTTAATTTGAAGGACGTAGCTTGGTCATTGAAGATGGCTTCCACGTAGTTGCGTAGACGGGTCAGGCCAGTCAGTCGGAAATTGTAGATATCTTGAATAGGGCGATGACGGTGGAAACAGTGCCGTATCATGGGCCAATGGTTTTTTCGGCAACCTCCGTGTCTCTTCGGTCACCTCCGTGTCTTTTCGGTGACGTCCGTGACTCTTCGGGCACCTCCGTGTCTCTTCGGTAACGTCCGTGACATCTTCGGTCACCTCCGTGTCTCTTCGGTGACCTCCGTAACTACCCGGCTGTTCCCGTGTAAACCCGGATGGATCTCCGTGTATCTTCGGTGACCTCCGTGACATCTTCGGTCACCTCCGTGTCTCTTCGGTCACCTCCGTAACTACCCGGCTGTTCCCGTGTAAACCCCGATGTACCCGTATGGAACACACAGCTAAAGGACCCGGATAGGAGTACCCGGATGTGGGCGCGGACGTCATTGACAAGAGCCCGGATGTACAAGAACCCGGATGCACCCGGATGTGAAAGTCCCCGGATGTAAAAGTGCCCGGATGTACAAGAACCCGGATGCACCCGGATGTGAAAGTCCCCTGGATGTAAAAGTGCCCGGATGTTTACGAATGTTCCACCATTCCGGATTTCCATCAGGTCCATGTCCAGAAGCTCTCATGTCCTGCATGTGAATAGTCATATTGTGTGTGTATGCATGTGTGTATGCGTCTGTGTGTGTGTGTGTGTGCGTGTATGTGCGCGTACGCGTGTGTGTGTATGCATCTGTGTGTATGTGTGTGTGTGTGTGTGTGTGTCGCCGTATGAAGGCGCACGCTCCTGTGGTGCACCCGCACCTTGGCGTACCCTATGCCCGACTTGTGACGCCCCCTCGCGCCTGTGTGTATGTGTGTGTGTGCTTGCGTGTGTGTACGCGTGCGTCCACCACACACCACCACACACCATCACCACCACCACACACCACCACACACACTACCACCACCACCACCACCACCACCGGGCGTTGACGGGCATACCATCAAACATTGGTAAAACAGAGCTATACCTCCAAACACTGGTCAGACAGGGCTGTAACACCAAACACTGGTCAGACAGGGCTATAATACCAAGCACTGGTCAAACAGGGATATACCAACAAACACTGGTCAAACAGGGCTATACCATCAAACACTGGTCAAAGAGGGATATACCAGCAAACACTGGTCAAAGAGGACTATACAACCAAACACTGGTCAAACAGGGCTATACGGTCAAACACTGGTCAAACAGGGCTATATTACCAAACACTGGTCAAACAGAGCTATACCACCAAACACTGGTCAAACAGGGCTATACCACAAAACACTGGTCAAACAGGGCTATACCACCAAACACTGGTCAAACAGGGCTATACTACCAAACACTGGTCAAACAGGGCTACACCAGCAAACACTGGTCAAACAGGAAAGAGTGAGGAGAAATATTAGACCTGCCTCACTGACTGTATTGTAGATGTATTAATAATAAGAAGTTTGAGTATCTCTGATGACCCATATTGAACGGAAGTGACCTTTGACCCATGCGCACCATTAAACCAGCCTGTTCACGTGGCCGGAACTGACCTTTGACCCCTGCGCGCGCTAACAATACCGATTAAAAATTGCGCGCAGGGGTCAAAGGTCAGTTCCGGTCACGTGAACGGAAGCGGAAGTGACCTCACAGAGGTCATATGCAAATTATTGAGGTCAACAGGTGACCAAATGCTCTTGCAGACACACACACACATACACACAGACGCATACACACACACGCGTACGCGCAAGCATACACACACGCACACACACACACACCTATGCATACACACACGCATACATTCACGCACACACACACGCACACGCACATACACGCACACACACACACACAGACGCATACACACATGCATACACACACAATATGACTATTCACATGCAGGACATGAGAGCTTCTCGACATGGACCTGATAGAAGTCCGGAATGGTTGAACATTCGTAAACATCCGGGCACTTTTACATCCGGGGACTTTTACATCCGGGTACACACGGGTTCTTGTACATCCGGGCTCTTGTCAATGACGTCCGCGCCTACATCCGGGTACTTCTATCCGGGTCCTTTAGCTGTGTATTCCATACGGGTACATCGGGGTTTACACGGGAACAGCCGGGTAGTTACGGAGGTGACCGAAGAGACACGGAGGTGACCGAAGATGTCACGGAGGTCACCGAAGAGACACGGAGATCCATCCGGGTTTACACGGGAACAGCCGGGTAGTTACGGAGGTGACTGAGGAGACACGGAGGTGACCGAAGATGTCACGGAGGTCACCGAAGAGACACGGAGGTGACCGAAGATGTCACGGAGGTTACCAAAGAGACACGGATGTGCTCGAAGAGTCACGGACGTCACCGAAAAGACACGGAGGTGACCGAAGAGACACGGAGGTTGCCGAAAAGACACGAATGTCACGGAAAAACGTATAAAAATGGGAATTTTTACGGCATTCATCATTTCCAGATCCACAGCCGATATGTTCTCTTGCACAACTTGCCAGAAGCTGTTTACTCGTCTAGATAATTTACGACGCCACGAGGCCTCCACCCACAACGATGCTCGGTATACTTGTACAACCTGCGCACGGTCATTCAATCGGGAGGATCATTTACTGCGCCCCGAACGCTCATTCCACGAGGGCGCGACGGAACAATGTAACGGTTGTGGTCAACTCTTCAAACGACCCAGTCAGTTAAGACAGCACCAACGTTTGATTCATGGTCCATCACCACGGTATGAGCGACAACTTTCCACTAAAGAGGCACCCATGAGGGTCAGACCTAGTGAAGATGAGCCCGGGGAGACGAATGCCACTGGTGATGCGATCACGGAGAGCCCGCCTATACCCACAGTTCAGAAGAGCCTAGATATTCAGCCGGTCCCTAGCATTGCTGTTTCCAGTCATACGCCTGACAACAACGAACATTTTCTGGAAGATGCGGTGGATGTTCTCAGCGATCTCTTACAGGACGCCCATCCAGTGAGTGACATCTATCGGCGCCATTGGCCCATGATACGGCACTGTTTCCACCGTCATCGCCCTATTCAAGATATCTACAATTTCCGACTGACTGGCCTGACCCGTCTACGCAACTACGTGGAAGCCATCTTCAATGACCAAGCTACGTCCTTCAAATTAAATCTGGCGTTTGGTTATGTACTGCAGCATAAGGAGACAGATCAAGTCCGATACTTTTATCCCAGCAATAATACCTGTGTTTGACCGGCCGTTCACCATCAGTAACCGGACGTCGCTACAGCCCGTACTGGACCAAGTGGACCAATTGGATGTCTTGGAATGGGCCTATGAACAACGCCCCAACACCAAGTGGGTCGTAGAGAGGGTGACCAATGTTACGTTCTTCGTGACCAAATTACGGAATCTTCCCATCGGGTGAATGTATTCACCCATGCACTGATAGATACTCAGAATGCACAAACAATTATCTGAGGATATGTTGCCTCAACGGTATCCTGGCCTGCCCGACGATGATTAGAATAAACGGCTCAGAGCGAACATGGCCGAAGATGGAACTTTCTGAAATGGAGACTTCTGATTGGACAAGAATACAACTAACGGACAGGAACGAATATGATAGATGCAAATGGTGGCCTCTGATTGGACAAGAGTCTTCTTGAATTGTAAATATACCCAACGCGGCTCCCCCAGCGTGGGTATGATGTAACATTGGGGAGAATAAACTATATGAAAAAACTTCTTGTTGTTGTTCTCTCATGTCTCATCCTTGTTGTTGTTGTTGTTGTACTCTCTCAGGTCTGTTAAGGCGTAACGACGGACGTCACTGCATTTCGAAGCATTAGTGACAATTCCATGGAATATCTAGAAAATCAGAGCTTCTGAGCTATTTCACCAGGGCGTTGAAGCATTGAGCTTGGTGTTGGCGGGCGTTGCTACAAGATGACACCCCACGCGACGCATTCAGACCAAGGATGGTCCATCTCTACACCAAATACCTTCCTTCACTGCCCCAAAATACCCGCTTTCGCTACTACTCGTACTGATGACGTCACCAATGACGTCAAAGATGCTGCGGACATGCCTCAAATCGTTGTCTATACCCCGACAGCTACAACATGACACCTCCCACGACGCATTCGGACCAAGGATGGTCCCTCTCTACCCCAAATACCTTCCTTCACTGCCCTAAAATGTCCACTTTCGCTACTACTCGTACTGATGACGTCACCGATGACGTCACAGGTGACGTGGGCAGCCCTCAAATCGGATGTACACCCCGAGAGCTACAAAAGGACACCTCCCACGACGCATTCGGACAAAGGATGGTCCCTCTCTACCCCAAATACCTTCCTTCACTGCCCTAAAATGCCCACTTTCGCTACTACTCGTACTGATGACACGTCACCGATGACGTCACAGGTGACGTGGGCAGCCCTCAAATCGGATGTACACCCCGAGAGCTACAAAAGGACACCCCGCACGACGCATTCGGACCAAGGATGGTCCATCTCGACACCAAATACCTTCCTGCACGGCCCCAAAATGGCCACTTTACTTACTACAACCAACTGCGCATGCGCAGATTGACGCGACTTGCACTTAAAAACACGCCATTCTGACTCTACCCCACACAAGCTTCACTTTGACACCTTCTACGACCCATTCGAACCCATCGCAGTCCATCTCTACCCCAAACACACACCCACATACCCCCAAAATGCCTGCTTTGTATACTACGACCAGACTGCGGCTGCGCAGAATATTGAAAACGGACGAACTATTAGTCCAGTCGGATGCTCCTCCACGAGAGCTTCAAAATAAGACCTCACACGACACCATAGGATCATTAGGGGCTCACCTAGACCCCAAAACATCCACCCAGTATGGGCCTATACCCAGGCCTCGGTGAACTTTTTCCAAAAATTTCACCGTTTCGCTTCGAAACCCTTCCCATCGTGTTCTAAATGACGAGACGTGAAAAACAAATCCAAACAACCCATATCACAATGAACGTGTGTGAATTTCCCAGGTTGAACCTATACCCCCATATATATAGTATGGAGCTATATGAGCCTATATACAGATCTACCCGGTACTTTTCCAAAAATTTGACCGTTTCGCTCCGGGACCCTTCCCATCGTGTTCTAAATGACGAGACGTGAAAAACAAGACCAAACAACCCATATCACAATGAACGTGTGTGAATTTTCCAGGTTGGACCTATACCCCATATAGCCATCCTATAGGCCTATATACAGACCTCGGTGACCTTTCCAAAAATTTCACCGCTTCGCCCGGGACCCCTTCCCATCGCTCTAAATGGCGAGACGAGAAAACGAGACCCACAACCCATAGTAAAGCCTTTACAAAAAAATTGACTACCTCTTCCCCCATATAGCCAGTGGGTATGGACTATATGAGTCATATACAGACCTACCCGGTACTTTTCCAAAAAACAACCTGCTTCGTCGTGAAACCTCCTTTTCCTTGATTGTAATGTTGTAAGCTTTCTCATAGATTAGAGAAAATTAGAGAACTGTGGCCAACCATAGTAACATCAACAAAATTTGACCACCCTCCCCCATATAGCCAGTATATGGGGCTATATGCAGATCCTCGGTGATTTTTCCCGGGTAATTTCACCGATTCGCCCTGCATCCTCCCATTGTCATTTTCCTGGCGAGACCTCACAAGCCATAGTAAGTTCATACATTTTTTTTGACTAATTTCACCCCATATAGCCAGTATGAGCCTATATACAGACCTCGGTGACTTTTCCCAACAATTTCACCGATTCGCTCTGGGACCCCTCCCATTGTGTTTTTCTCGGCGAGACGAGAAAAACGAGACCCCACAACCCATAGTAAAGCCCACAAAAAAAATTTGACCACCCCTCCGCCCATATAGCCAGTAGGAGCCTATATACAGACCTCGGTGACTTTTCCCAAAAATTTCACCAATTCGCTCCGGGACCCTTCCCATTGTCATTTTCTTGGCGAGACGAGAAAAACGAGACCCCACAACCCATAGTAACACCCACAAAAAAATTGACCACCCCTCCCCCCATATAGCAAGTATGAGCCTATATACAGACCTCGGTGACTTTTCCCAAAAATTACACCGATTCGCTCCGGGACCCCTCCCATTGTGTGTTTTTCTCGGCGAGACGAGAAAAACGAGACCCCACAACCCATAGTAACACCCTCAACAAAATTGACCACCCCTCCCCCCATATAGCCAGTATGGCACTATATGGGGCTATATATCGGTGACTTTTCCCAAAAATTTCACCGATTCGCTCCGGGACCCCTCCCATTGTGTGTTTTTCTCGGCGAGACGAGAAAAACGAGACCCCACAACCCATAGTAACATCCACACAAAAAATTGACCACCCCTAGCCAGTATGAGCCTATATGGGGATATACCCATACAGGCATTTCCCCGTATATTGTATATGTCCGAGTCCGTGTTCCGCTTTTTATTTATTTATTTATTTATTTATTTATTTTACACCCATGACATGACTGAAGAGAGCCTCACTCGGCCCAATGGAACCATGCAGCGTGGAACTCTTCTGTGTTGGAGGTAGTTTTTGGTGTCTTGAGCTGGAGTTACTTCCCCCTAGATTGGAACTCTTCTGTGTTGGAGGTAGTTTTTGGTGAGCTGGTGGCGCCCCCTGGCGGAACTCCCCGTCATCTTCCCAAGAGTCATCTCCCCCGGCAAAATGTGACTTTAAATAGCCTTTCTATACTACTCTGGCCATCTGAATAAGGGACCGTCCCTCGGCCTACTGAGCCGATCCCCTGGAGTTTGCTTGCTGATTCAAATTTTGTCAGTTATCTGCTTGATGTGAATCAATAGTTCTACCATAACTGGTGTATCCCGTCCTTGGGGTGAATTGCTGATTTGTACTGTTATTTACCCGTGGCTGCATGGTATTACCGAAACTGGTATATCCTGATCGAGGAATAAATGTCTGAGCTCTTGGATTCAGCAGTGCTTTCCATTACAAATGAAACAACCCGTGAATTGTGAATCTGAGTGGTTCCGATCTTTTCCCATGACTCATATTAGGACTGGTCTGTCGAGGAAAATTTCTCTGGGTGAAATTGTCATGTGGGCGCTGTTCAATTTTCTCTACTCGTTCCGTCAGTGAACTCATCATTTCCTTTAGCTCAGCCCGTAATCCTTTAACCTGGTTGGCCATTTCCTCGGCATTTGAATACTTACCAGCATTGTTAAATTTCCTATTTCCGCCTTTCTGGGTATTAGATTTCCCATCACCACCAGGTGTGCTCTGTTTGATATGTATATCCGACTGTACACAAACATCGTCAGTTATAACTTGATCGTCCGTTAAATATCTCGCCGAGCGGGTGGGTCTTTATATTACCCCCACTTCTTCGATGGGTTTCCAAGAAGTTAACTACTTCATAAACGGCTTCATCGATGTCTGTAGGTTCTTTCACGTATTCCACATGAAATCGGGCATTCTCATCGTGAAGTCCATCAAGAAATAGATTCTCAAGCCTGTGTGGCGTTCGAGCGGTCAGAAAACGTCTATCTTTGCGGTGTACACGAGACTTGAGGCGGCCTGGTCTCAGGCCCCTGTGACAAATTGTCAGGCTGATGTGAACGCAGTCTCCTATGACTGGAATTGGCCAACGAGGAAGGTCCGATTCAACCTGTCACCTTGTCTGGATCGAGGAGGTAGGATGGGGGGACCTGTAGAAACAACCAAGGCAATAATAAAGTAATAATATTGTATTCTGCTATGTACACAGCTCTGTACGCGCACAATACCTGTAATAAAGATCCCTACTCTAGAGGTAGTTATCGTTAAGTGTTATCTTTATCTTAAAGAGAAAGAAGAATAATATACAATATATACATGAGCCCCTATCTATGACGCGTCACGGCCCAGTCTCGTCCAGACTGGCTCTCGTCGTGGTATGGTACGGCGTCTCTGGTTCCTCTCCGGTCGTAGGCATAGCCCCGGACTGTATGGAACGTCTACCGTGTCTAAGGTTACACGGCCCAGTTCATCTAAGCGTTATTAATCGTCTCTGGAATCCTCTCCGTATCACTGCCTCTCCTGGCAGTAGCCCTTCGGCGGCATCGGCCCGTACGGCACACCACAGCGTCTTCGGCGGCAGCCCCTTTCGTCTCGGCAGACCTCCAACCTGTAACCATCTCGGTCATCTATACGCGGTAAGACTGACCCTGGGATCGTGTGTATCCATTTACAGCCTACTTTCGGCAAGTGCGAGAGGGAATTTCCAAAAATCAATACCACGTGACTTCGTCAGCCAATCAGCTAAAGTCTACCGACGTAACCCCAACGTAACTCGCCATTTTCGAATCATGTGATGCCCTACTTGTTGAAAATTACAGATCTACCACACCTTTTGGGTGATACGAAAGTTATTTATACCTATATATTTTGTAAGCCTAGCCTATATCTGTTTCCCACGTGGTTTGAAAACCTGTAATTTATCAGATTTCTCGAGTCTGTTCTCTGCCGGATGAAGGCCGAACAGAATCCCGTAATATACCGGATATCGCTCCGCAATAATGGAGACTCACGATTCGCAAGCCATCTTATGGATGGCGAAGTGTACGCAAATGGGCAGACCTCACGTCTTCGGCGACCCGAATTCGGCGGCCCGAATTCGGCAGCGACCCCTTTCGGCTCGGCAGACTTCACGTCTTCGGCGGCCCGATTTCGGCGACCCGTCTTCGGCGACCCGTCTTCGGCTCGGCAGGCCTCACGTCTTCGGCGGCCCGATCTCGGCGACCCGTCTTCGGCGACCCGACTTCGGCCCTCACGGCGTTGACCCAAGGATGAGTTAATAGGCTCAGATTGTCTGCATATATATGTGGTAATAATGCCCTGGTCTCGGGGGGTATATTATTACCTTACAGTGTAATGTCAATTAATATCAATGATTTGTAATAGAATTCAGAGACTTGCGGCAAAGCATAATTCGAGCCCTGCGGCAATGTAAATATGTACAGTGGATGTAAGCTTGTGTTATCAGTTACTCCTAGCCGAGGCCTGTGAGTAACTAGTGTAGGTGAGTGTGATTAGATCTATTCCGTCCCAAAGGCCGACGATCTTGTATGTGAGCAAGTATATGTTATTGATCGCATCTAGCCGAAGCCTGTATACGACCCGTGGAGGTAAGGTGAGTGAGTGAATTAATAGACGTACGCAAATCTCGGTCGTAACCTCGAACGCTAGTCTGTGTTGAAGTGCGAGCTAGTGTGAGCTGTATGTACAGATCTCGTCCCGGAGGCCGATGATCTGGTGTGTGTGTGAGTAAGTATTTGTAATCACGTAAAATACATAGCCAACGCTAGCGGTGATAATTTGCTATTAACCGAGGACTGCGGCAAAGTACTTCGGCCCGGTGCTCAGGTAGAGAACTACGCTGAACCTGTTCCTATGTACGAATACCACTGGCTAATAAACAGTTAACCACCTATTGCCGAGGCAAAACGTTAACCGCGGACAAAATACCAGACTTTAATGTATAATACATACTGAATGGCATTTGTATGAGAATAGGCTGCAGGTGTGGGATATTTGGTGCTCCGTATTTCCCGTAGATATCGTTCGCACGGTACAGTTAGAAGTTAGACTTTAATGCGCCATGCATGCTGAATAACAACTACTGTAGACGTGCGAACCACTGTGGACTTCTCGTCCCCAGATACTGTGCGTGTTAGTATCTATTATTCCTAAGCTACGGCTCAGCTCTCGGCTTTCCAACCCAGTTCGGGGCTATTTCGGCAATTAATCGGCACTTTCGGCGCATTTGCGGCGATCCTGTCCCTGTGCTCTCCCGCACGATGCTTACTTGCCGAATGTCTGAGACAGAATGCCGAACGTCCATTCTCTGCGTCTTATATAGGCTCTGGCTCCCAGAATCCATTGCGCGCACAACATGGCAGCCTCCATATAGCGAAAGTGTAGACTCAGGCGGTGTAGGAGTTCGACTTCTCTCGCCCGGTTTCGATGCAAGATGCGTGTCAGGGATATTTACACGTCCCTCGCTGAAAGTTTCAGCGCACAGTTAATACAGGTAAGTCGAATATCCATCATTATCGGTCCATTCACAATGCTATTTAAAATGTCAGCGTAGAACGAAAATAACATTCTCCAGGCCATGGGCATTTTCGTCACACTACCCACGCCTTCGAAAACACGACGCCCTCGTCATGAAGCTCGGCTCAGCTACCAATCACAGGCGAGTCTTTCCTCCGATAGTGCACAGTATCATAACAAAGGCACCAATCACTGCAGAATTACCAATCGACGTCCTTCCCAGCCGTCTGCTGGGTTGTCGCGGAAGGAGGGGACATCAGGTCCCTAGCTTCACAACACCGGCCAATCACGGCCCAATTACAGAGGACGTTCCTCCCAGCGGTCTGCTGGGTCGTCCACGGGGTGGGAAAGGGGACATCAGGTCCCTGGCGACACAGTCCTCACTCCTTCGCCTGGGGAGTGACACTACGCGGCCTCGTCTCGGACCGCAGGTTGTGCTCCTCGCTCCACTCCCACTTATCGTAGATCTTCCGGGTTACCACCCCTCGGCGATTCCTCACCGTGTCCACGTATGTTCGCGTCCGCCGAACCACTACTCTCTGGGGAGGCGCCGCCTCCAGGTCCTCCGGCCTGCTTTCCTCTCCGGCTGGGGTACTTGCAGGACGGACACCGGCACCGGGCATCTCGGTGGGGTGGATCACCTCCGGTTCTCCCGGCTCTACTGCCTCCGCCGAGGCATCGGTTCCCCAAGGTCGGAAAAACGCAGGCGAGTTGCTCCGCCTCTTCTCCTCGTCCGCGGCCTCGCCATCGACGCCAGAGGTACTCGCCACCGTATCGGGTTCGTCGGCAGCCGATGTGTTGCTCTGAACACATTCGTCCAGACTGGCTCCCTCGTTCACAGCTCCAGGGCTGATGGGGCCCTCCATCACTGCCCGCGTCCTTCCCTGCAACCATCTCCTGCTCCGTCTCCTCGTTGAATGGGGGATGGGATAGTTGAGGCTCATCCTCACTAATCTCAAGTGCAGCATCCCCCTCAGTTGCTGCGGTCCCGGGATCGACTTCAGGGGAGTCCGCCCCCCTACCCGGCGGCACAGTCACCACCGACAGGCAGCGAACTGCGGGCGTAGCTGCGACGTCGGACGGTCCCGCCCGAGGCTGCCAGATTCGGGTAGGGAGCCTGATCACAGGGTCTTCTTTGGCCCGGGGCGGAGGGTATGGCCGCCCAGTTTCCCAATCGTGGATCCGTCGCAGGTGTTCCCTCAGGTGCTTCCTCGAGCTGTAGCTCCGCTCGCAAAAAGGACACCACTCTCGCTCCCCAGACTCATCCCCCTTGGACCTTGGCTTGCGCCCATGTGGACTCCGGCTACGCTCTCTTCTGCTTTTCCTCTCACTCATCTTCGCTACCTGCAAGGATAGAGCGAAACATGGGGTTAAGAAATGACAGTGAGCCATCCTATGATGGCACACGCGGGTCGGAAAGCCGTGAGCCTTTTCGGTCCCTAAACTAGATCGCCGTTCAATTCCCACTATCTTGGGTTGACACGATAGAGCATAATCCTGATAACGCGCGGGGCGCCTAATATCTCGTCCTCGGGTCGTCCGCCGCGGTTCTGTCTCGGCCTCGGCGGGGGTAAAGCTTCCATCTCGAGATCCAATGGTGATGCAGACTGCAAATCAACCTCGAAATCGGCAAATCACCGTGGTCGCCGTATCTCACGCCCGCCCCGGGTCAATCGAGGACGCCGGTCAACAGTCGGCGTTCTGACGACAGTCGATGGTTCCATGGGGTAAGGGAAGATAGCCCCATGTCCGACGCTATCATCTGATTCTACATCTCCATCGTCGCCAGACGTTTCTTCTGACTCACTGGTGGACATCTCACGAGCATAGAAAGGCTTCAGCTTGTCATGATGAACAACCCGGAGACCTCCTTCCTCATCTGCAATGCGGTAGGTCACGTCCGTGAGAACTTCCTTTATCACGTATGGTCCTGCCCAGCGGTCTCGTAGTTTTCGATTCTCTCCACGTCTGGGAGCAGAAATGTACAGGTAAACCTGATCTCCAGGTTTATACTTTTGCGGAAAGGCCTTGCTATCATATACCCTCTTCTGGCGCCGAAGGCTCTTCCCAGTCACTTCTTGGGCGTTACGATGAATCTCGTCCATCTCATCCCGTAGTTCTCCTACCCACTCTGTAGGTTCCACTTGCTGACGTGGAGGAGCTCCCAGTACCAAGTGAGACGGCAGGGAGACTTCCCTCCCGAACACCATCATATTCGGCGAGAATCCTGTCGTCTCATGGGCTGTAGCACGATAGGACATCACTACAAGCGGTATATGGAAGTCCCAGTCGCTTGGATGACGGTCAACACTGGCATGTAGCATTTGGGCTAATGTTCTGTTGAACCGCTCAATCATGCCATTCGATTGGGGGTGGTATGGCGTCGTCCTTGTCTTCCTCATCCCCAAAATTCGGCACATCCCTTTGAAGACACGGCTCTCAAACTGGCGGCCTTGGTCCGAATGGATCGCCATTGGAACACCGAACTTGGTCACATAGTGTTCCACCACGGCCTGTGCAACAGTAGGCGCTTCTTGATTGGGCATGGCAACGGCTTCGACCCAACGGGTAAAATAGTCTCCGATGACCGCAATATACTGGTTTCCACTGCCCGTCTCTGGCATTGGCCCAAGGATGTCAACTGCGATCCTCTCTCCCGGACAACCAGTCATCTGTCCACTGTGTGGTCCTCGCGGTTTGCGTCCAGCCTGTTTTCTTCTGTTACATACATCGCAGCTTCGGCACCATTGGTCCGTCTGCAGGCCAGGCCAGGTATAGGCCTGCCTCACCTTCGCTAAAATCTTCTTTACTCCGAGATGTCCACCGGTGGGACCGTCGTGGCACTCTCTTAGCACTTTACGGCGCAAGGAACGAGGTACAACCAGCAGTCGTCGCTTGATATTTCCACGGTCATCCATCCAACGTCTAACCAGCAGCGAATCGCAAATCTCCAACATATCGAAGGCACCCCACAGGCTTTTCGTGACGAGTCCGTACGGACTGACGTCCTCCCGGTTTGGTCGGCTACCTTGCCGCACCCAGTCGAGAACAGGTTGTAGGTCGGGATCTTCGGCCTGGGCTCGGCCGAACCCTTCGGTTGGCGACACCATCTCAATCACACGGGCGGCTGCCTGAACGTCATCGCTGCTTGATCGACCACACTGTTTGCATGGGATACGACTCAGTGCGTCGGCGTTACCATGTTTCCGACCCGGACGATGCTCGATGTTGAAATCGTAGACGCCAAGGGCCTGAATCCAACGGGCCAGCTGTCCCTCCGGTTCCTTGAACCGCATGAGCCACCTCAGCGAGCCGTGATCGGTGCGAAGCAAAAACTTCCGCCCAAACAGGTAGTGTCGAAAGCATTTGACGAAACAGCAAGTAGTTCTCTTCTCGTCACACAGTAGGCTCGTTCGGCCTTCGACAACACACGACTGGCGTATGCCACGACCTTCTCTTCTCCATCTATCACCTGTGACAATACGGCCCCGATGCCATAGTTACTTGCGTCCGTGTCCAAAATGAAAGGGAGTCTGAAGTCTGGCATAGCAAGCACAGGAGCGGTTGTCAGCTTGTCTTTCAGGGTGTCGAAGGCTTGCTGCGCTGTGTTGTCCCATATGAAGACTGTCTTCTTTTCAGTTAACGTATGCAGCGGCGCTGCAATGGTGGCAAAATCCCGGATGAAACGTCGATAGTAGCTGCAGAGACCCAGGAAGCTCCGAACCTCGGTCTGCGAAACGGGTGGAGGCCAGTCTCGTACAGCACGGATCTTCTGTGGGTCCGTTCCAATCCCATTCTGTGATACCACGTGGCCTAGATAAAGGACTTGTCGTGCCCCTATGACGCACTTGGATGGCTTGAGCTTAAGACCATGTTGTTTTAACCTCTCGAAGACCCAATCAAGACGCTGAAACATCTCGTCAAACGTCCGTCCAAAAACGATGATATCGTCAAGGTAGACGAGACACGTATCATAATGGAGTCCTGCTAGGATGGCTTCCATTAGCCGCTCAAAGGTCCCGGGCGCATTGCAGAGCCCGAACGGCATAACTCGGAACTGGTACAGACCTTTCCTGGTTGAAAAGGCTGTCTTGCATCTATCTTCGGGGGACACTTCGACTTGCCAGTACTCTGACATTAAGTCAAGGGTACTCCACCAACTGGCACCTGCTAAAGAATCCAGAGAGTCGTCGATCCTCGGCAACGGGTAAGCATCCTTCTCTGTAATCTTGTTCAAGGCACGGTAATCAACGCAGAAGCGCATTTTCCCGTCCTTCTTTTTCACCAGAACTACCGGCGCTGACCACGGTCCACTGGATGGCTCGACCACTCCACGCTGTAACATGTCTTCAACTTGCTCATCGATCATTTCACGGGCGTGAATCGGCGGTCGCCTCGGAGGAATGCGGATGGGTGGTGCACTTCCAGTCTTTATGTGATGTTGTACCATCGTCGTTCGACCTAGATCAGTATCGTCCTTAGCGAACAGGTCAGTATATCGGGTGACCAAATCTTCTACAACCAGGGCTTGGTCTGTCTCCAGGCCTTCGCTGGATCGTCGAACCAGATCTGTAAGGTGGTCTGGACATGCGCTGGTCGGCACGGCGGGCCTCTGTCTACTAGGTTTCGCACGGCTCGGCGTCGACGCTTCGGACGCACTCGAAACTTGATCGTCCACTACTTCTACTTCATCCATACGGCCGCAGAGCGTCCCGGCCTGGACTACAGTCGGATCTGAGGACAAGTTGAGAAACCTCAGTGTGACTTCGCGGTCACGGTCAATCTCGGTGAGGACCCTGGCCACCATAGCTCCTGTCTTCTGGGTAAACTCCGGTTCGTTTTCGATCATCCCTACCTCGCCTGGTAGGCCCCCACGAACTTTTCCTGTCACAACGGCTTCGGCTCCAGCAGGAATAGTCACAGTCTCGGTTACGGCAACACGGTAACATCCGGCGCTCCCCACGACCTCGCATTGGATGTAGCGGCCACCGTACTTGACCCTGTGGTGCTCCGTGTCGATCTTGGTACAGTGGGTGCTGAGGAAGTCGTACCCTAGGAGAGCGTCCACTGTAAGTTCTCCGACTATCATCTTCTGTGTTCGTGTGGTACCGTCTATAGTGATTTTAAAATCAGCTTCACCTTTCAGGGGCATCAGCGTACCGTCAGCCATTCGAATACTAGCATAAGACGGGCTCCTCAGGGCTGGTTTGAGCCGCGGACTCAGCTGCTGGTATACTTTCTCGCTCAGGAGGGAAATCGACGCCCCCGTGTCAACACAACACCACATCTTCACTGGCCCGATCTTGGCAGGCAAATAGAGTCCAGCTTCCCCGGAAGTATTAACTTTGGGAGGATTCTTGGGCGAGTCATCTGTTCTGGACAAATCTGGACAGTCCGCCCGGTATTGACCCTTTCTGCCGCACGACCAGCGAGCATTACTTCGTTCCCGATCTCCATACGTCCGTTGTTGACCTCTGGTGTATCTTTGTGGTTGTCGCCGTGGTTGAGGCTGAGACTTTCGCATTATTTCTTCCATCAATTCTTTGATCCGTTTTCTCAGCCGAGCTTCAGATTCTTCGTCATCCTCGGAGGTTGCAGCTAATCCCTCATCTTTACTAGGAACCGTGGGCTTCGCGGTTGCCCAAGTCTTACGGCGTTGCGAGGACTTGAATGCTTCTACTTCTACAGCAGAGTGTACAGCTGCATCTAAGGCCTTCGGCCGCTTCTGCCATACAAGAAATCTAAGCTCGTCCCCAATAGCCTCCAAAAACTGATCCTTTGCCAAGGTATCCTGTACGTCCTCTCCGGCATCGGGATAAGCCTGTTGTGCGAGCCGAAATAAGGCCTGGGCTAGACCCGGAAGATCTTCTGACTTCTCTCGGTATCTGACTTTCAACTGCGTTTTATACAAATCCAATTGATTCGGCGGAGCAAACCGCTTCTCCAAGGCATCCCTCAATCGTCCATAGTCAGCGCTCCCTGGTTCTGATTTCAAGCTGGCCAACAGCTGCTGGGCAGATCCTCGGAGGGCGACGGCCAGATATTGACCCTGTTGTGAGTACGTCCATCCGTTGATAGCAGCACAGTGGTCGAAATGGGAGAGATAATCGCGTAATGGCGTTGTCCCATCATAGGTAGCTGCCTTTGCCGCCGTCAACATCGGTCGCCTCACCTCAATAGCAGGGGTCGAGGTTTGTAATGGCTGCCTCCAGCCCATGGGATCATCTCGTCCTCTCCTCGGCAGCGTCTGATCGCAACCCTGCTGCGACCCGGACATATATTCGGTTCGGCGGTAATCACCAACCATTTCGGCAGTTCCACAACTCGCATTCAGCTCTGCGGCGTCGTTTTCAGTGTCCGGTCGTCTGATTGCCTCTCTTTCCCGCAGCTGGCTGTCGGTGATTTTGGACATCTGGCTCGTTAGCATCGATACACTCGACTGGAACGTCCTGGCCATAGACCCCATGGTTTGTCGTAGCTCGGCAATCTCTTCCATCATCTGTACGGTCGAATCGTCGTCACGGGGTTCGTATCGGCCCCCGAGACCGTGGTTATCAGAACCAGAGTCTTTAGGGGCTCGATAACTCCCATTCAGGCTGGATAACATCTCACGCGAAGGAATCGCCGTCAGGTCAGACGGAGGAGCTAATAGCACCGTGCCTAGCTCTACTGTAGACAGGTCCAGCAAATCCACTCTTTTCGGCGCCTCAGTCGCTGATCGCCCGGTCCCCACTCCTCGTCGTGACTCTTCTCGGTCCGTCGGAGTTGGCGTTGTGGACAGCCGCCGCTGGCTTCTCGTCCTCCCTGATTGTGTGTCGCTGTACGCTGGACGTAGTTCGGCGCCGACGTCTCCAATAGTCGTCATGCTTGGTTTCATTGTTTCTTCCCAGCGTGGTCCCTTCTCCCTCGGTTTTCCGGTGTTGGCCATCCCACCGCTGCCACCAGTTGTGACGTTCGAGCGGTCAGAAAACGTCTATCTTTGCGGTGTACACGAGACTTGAGGCGGCCTGATCTCAGGCCCCTGTGACAAATTGTCAGGCTGATGTGAACGCAGTCTCGTATGACTGGAATTGGCCAACGAGGAAGGTCCGAGTCAACCTGTCACCTTGTCTGGATCGAGGAGGTAGGATGGGGGGACCTGTAGAAACAACCAAGGCAATAATAAAGTAATAATATTGTATTCTGCTATGTACACAGCTCTGTACGCGCACAATACCTGTAATAAAGATCCCTACTCTAGAGGTAGTTATCGTTAAGTGTTATCTTTATCTTAAAGAGAAAGAAGAATAATATACAATATATACATGAGACCCTATCTATGACGCGTCACGGCCCAGTCTCGTCCAGACTGGCTCTCGTCGTGGTATGGTACGGCGTCTCTGGTTCCTCTCCGGTCGTAGGCATAGCCCCGGACTGTATGGAACGTCTACCGTGTCTAAGGTTACACGGCCCAGTTCATCTAAGCGTTATTAATCGTCTCTGGAATCCTCTCCGTATCACTGCCTCTCCTGGCAGTAGCCCTTCGGCGGCATCGGCCCGTACGGCACACCACAGCGTCTTCGGCGGCAGCCCCTTTCGTCTCGGCAGACCTCACGTCTTCGGCGGCCCGATCTCGGCGACCCGTCTTCGGCGACCCGACTTCGGCCCTCACGACGTTGACCCAAGGATGAGTTAATAGGCTCAGATTGTCTGCATATATATGTGGTAATAATGCCCTGGTCTCGGGGGGTATATTATTACCTTACAGTGTAATGTCAATTAATATCAATGATTTGTAATAGAATTCAGAGACTTGCGGCAAAGCAGAATTCGAGCCCTGGGGCAATGTAAATATGTACAGTGGATGTAAGCTTGTGTTATCAGTTACTCCTAGCCGAGGCCTGTGAGTAACTAGTGTAGGTGAGTGTGATTAGATCTATTCCGTCCCAAAGGCCGACGATCTTGTATGTGAGCAAGTATATGTTATTGATCGCATCTAGCCGAAGCCTGTATACGACCGTGGAGGTAAGGTGAGTGAGTGAATTAATAGACGTACGCAATTCTCGGTCGTAACCTCTAACGCTAGTCTGTGTTGAAGTGCGAGCTAGTGTGAGCTGTATGTACAGATCTCGTCCCGGAGGCCGATGATCTGGTGTGTTTGTGAGTAAGTATTTTTAATCATGTAAAATACATAGCCAACGCTAGCGGTGATAATTTGCTATTAACCGAGGACTGCGGCAAAGTACTTCGGCCCGGTGCTCAGGTAGAGAACTACGCTGAACCTGTTCCTATGTACGAATACCACTGGCTAATAAACAGTTAACCACCTATTGCCGAGGCAAAACGTTAACCGCGGACAAAATACCAGACTTTAATGTATAATACATACTGAATGGCATTTGTATGAGAATAGGCTGCAGGTGTGGGATATTTGGTGCTCCGTATTTCCCGTAGATATCGTTCGCACGGTACAGTTAGAAGTTAGACTTTAATGCGCCATGCATGCTGAATAACAACTACTGTAGACGTGCGAACCACTGTGGACTTCTCGTCCCCAGATACTGTGCGTGTTAGTATCTATTATTCCTAAGCTACGGCTCAGCTCTCGGCTTTCCTACCCGGTTCGGGGCTATTTCGGCAATTAATCGGCACTTTCGGCGCATTTGCGGCGATCCTGTCCCTGTGCTCTCCCGCACGATGCTTACTTGCCGAATGTCTGAGACAGAATGCCGAACGTCCATTCTCTGCGTCTTATATAGGCTCTGGCTCCCAGAATCCATTGCGCGCACAACATGGCAGCCTCCATATAGCGAAAGTGTAGACTCAGGCGGTGTAGGATTTCGTGTCAGATCAACAGAGTTCGACTTCTCTCGCCCGGTTTCGATGCAAGATGCGTGTCAGGGATATTTACACGTCCCTCGCTGAAAGTTTCAGCGCACAGTTAATACAGGTAAGTCGAATATCCACCATTATCGGTCCATTCACAATGCTATTTAGAATGTCAGCGTAGAACGAAAATAACATTCTCCAGGCCATGGGCATTTTCGTCACACCTGGTTGTATGATCCCGATTGGCATATGCCTTGTCGTATAACCGCTTCAAACCTGCCGCATAATCCTCCACTTTCACCCCGTTCTTCTGATTTCTGTTACTGAAAACTGCTCCAAATGTTTTAGGGGTTTCCACTCTTCGATATCGGTACCCTAATTCACCTACTAGTGAATCATACTTACCCCGTATTTCTCTGGAAAGTTTGCCATAAACGAACTCACCGGCCTTGCCCTGTAATCTTGGTAAAAGTTCCGCCAGTTTCTCATCTTGAGACCAACCCCTAATCCTGGCCACGTCCCTGAATCTGTTGTGCCATGCATACATCCCATTTTTCCTCTCCTGTAAAAGAAGGAAGTTTTGCGCTTGATTGTCGGGGTAACCCAAGCCATCTGGTACGTTCCTTACTACTACTATGTGTAGTTTTAATGTCACCCGAGTCAGTATCACTGCTGGAGCTAGTGTTACAGGTGAACTAATCCTCTTCCTGCATTCGGTTTCTCAGGAACTACTGCATGGATCTTTCTCAAATTTGGTACACAGGTTCCCCTTGGGGTCTAGTTGTGCAAGATACCTCTTCTGGTCCGATTCGAAAATGCAATATGGCCACCAGGCAGCCATCTTGGATTTCCCCATGAAACCTTGTTATCGTAATTTCTCAGGAAGTACTACATGGATCTTTCTCAAATTTGGTACACAGGTTTCCCTTGGGGTCTAGTTGTCAATACACCTTTTTCGGTCCGATTTGAAAATCCAATATGGCCACCAGGCGGCCATCCTAGTTTTCCCCATGAAACTTTGTTATCGCGATTTCTCAGTAACTACTGCGTGGATCTTTCTCAAAATTTGGTACACAGGTTCCCCTTGGGATCTAGTTGTGCAAGATACCTTTTCTGGTCCGATTCGAAAATCCAATATGGCCACAAGGCGGCCATCATGGATTTCCCCATGAAACTTTGTTATCGCGATTTCTCCGGAACTACTGCATGGATCTTTCTCAAATTTGGTACACAAGTTCCCCTTGGGATCTAGTTGTGCAGGATACCTTTTCTGGTCCGATTTGAAAATCCAATATGGCCACCAGGCAGCCATCTTGAATTTCCCGATGAAACTTTACCGTGAATTCTCAGGAAGTACTGCATGGATCTTTCTCAAATTTGGTACACAGGTTCCCCTTGGGGTCTAGTTGTGCAAGATACCTTTTCTGGTTCGATTTGAAAATCCAATATGGCCACCAGGCGGCCATCTTAGTTTTCCCCATGAAACTTTATCGCGCTTTCTCAGGTACTAATGCATGGATCTTTCTCAAATTTGGTGCACAGGTTCCCCTTGGGGTTTAGTTGTGCAAGATACCATTTCTGGTCCGAATCGAAAAACCAATATGGCCACAATGCGGCCATCTTGGATTTCCCAATGAAACTTTGTTATCGTGATTTCTGAGGAACTACCGCATGGAACTTTTTCAAATTTGGTACACAGGTTCCCCTTGGGGTCTAGTTGTGCAAGGTACCTTTTCCGATTCGAAAATCCAATATGGCCACCAGGCAGCCATCTTGGATTTCCCGATGAAACTTTGTTATCGTGAATTCTCAGGAAGTACTTCATGGATCTTTCTCAAATTTGGTACACAGGTTCCCCTTGGAGTCTAGTTGTGCAAGATACCTTTTTCTGGGCCGATTCGAAAATTCAATATGGCCACCAGGCAGCCATCTTGGATTTCCTCATGAAACATTGTTATCGTCATTTCTCAGGAAGTACTACATTGTATCTTCCTCAAATTTGGTACACAGTTTTCCCTTGGGGTCTAGTAGTGCAAGATACCTTTTTCGGTCCGATTTGAAAATCCAATATGGCCACCAGGCAGCCATCTTAGTTTTCCCCATGAAACTTTATCGTGATTTCTCAGGAAGTGCTGCATGGATCTCTCTCAAATTTGGTACACAGGTTCCCCTTGTGGTCCAGTTGTGCAGGATACTTTTTTCGGTCCGATTCGAAAATCCAATATGACCAACAGGCGGCCATTTTGAATTTCCCCATGACATTTTGTTATCTTGAATTCTCAGGAACTGATGCATGGATCTTTGTCAAATTTGGTACACAGGTTTCTCTTGTGGTCTAGTTTTGCGAGGTAGCTCTTCTGGTCCGATTCCAAAATCCAATATGGCCACCAGGTGGCCATCTTGGATTTCCCCATTAGACTTTGTTATTGCGATTTCTCAGGAACTATTGTATGGATCTTTTTCAAATTTGGTACACAGGTTCCCCCTGTTGTCTAGTTGTGCAAGATACCTTTTCTGGTCTGATTCGAAAATCCAATATGGCCTCCAGGCGGCCATCTTGGATTGCCCCATGAAACTTTGTTATCGTGATTCCTCAGGGAGTACCTCATGGATCTTTCTCAAATTTGGTACATATAGGTTCCCACTGGGGTCTAGTTGTGCAAGATACCTTTTTCGGTCCGATTCGAAAATCCAATATAGCCACCAGGCGGCCATTTTGGATTTCCCCATGAAATTTTATCGTGATTTCTCAGGAAGTGCTGCATAGATCTTTCTCAAATTTGATACACAGCTTCCCCTTATGGTCCAGTTGCGCAAGATATCTTTTTGGCCCGATTCGAAAATCCAAGTTACGCTTCAAATTAATACTGTATTCCCGAGTTGTGACGTTGCATCACAATTGAGTCGGCTTATCAAACGATGGGGCATATTCTATATATTGACTATAGAGAATATCCATACATTCACCTTCTATATCAAGGAGTTCAAATGATTCCGAATTAAAATGTATTTCTTCAAATTTTAAATCAGTTTACTTTAGTCCATGCCGTTGCAAGTGAACTGCCCCACCGTTTTGTCTGCCGAAGGGACGTCACTCTTGTGAAACAACGTCATAACTCGACAACTGTAGGGGTCGGACTAGCCAAGTTGACATGGCTTCGTTCGTTCCTTTACTAGTAAAGGAACGAACGAAGCCATGTCAACTTGGCTAGGGTCGGACCACTATTACAATTTACATTGGCGGCAATGTTAAAAACTGTTAACGTAATTGCATCTCCTCGATTGATTAATTAAGTCTAGACTCCCATATTTCGGCAAGAAGTACTTTTATTCAAGTGCTACAACCGGACAGGCTTCTTGACGGGGGTCGGCCATCGAAATTTTGAGTTATGTGCGCTTGTACAAATGACGTCATAATTTTGGCTTTTTTCTCTGCTTTCAGAAAGCGGTGCACAGGCACCCAAATAGTCCCTCTTAGCAACTCCTTATTAGGCCTTGAGTTAAAATCAAACTCACAGTGGAATCAAACACATATCGTACTCCAATCGCCTATCACTGGCCTTCAATTATTCCTCGCAACAGAGACTGGAAAAAATATTGAAAACAATTCACTTCCCTGGCAGAGGTTGCCTAAACGGTTAACGGATCGAGAAATAGTGGTCTTGTTCCTGTGGACAACTGCGTGTTTCGATCCAAGGGAGATAATCAGGGCTCATGCCAAAGTGTCAAAGAGATTAGTCTTCGCTTCCAGTACCCAATGATGACACGTGCAAAAAAAAATACTACAAAACGAAGACTATGGATCCTCCGGACATCACTTTCAGACTAACTTTGCTCATTTCACTTGTACTATAACAACCGACATCAAGTACAGTTTCTAGAAATCTTGAAACTCCTGAACCTTAGATAGATAATATCTTGGTGTTTTCCGGTGTCCCTTTTTCGATCTTTTTCGCTCAAATTCGAAATTCTGCAAACAAAATTACAAATCGTTTGTTCTTAGTAACAATGGACAAAAAGATCCTCTTGTCATTAGCTTACAATTATCAGACAATGGTGGGCGCCAAGATCCTTCAGGATCTCTCGTCAGCTTCACTTGCTGTTTCCTCTTCGGTTAAAAAAGTGTCAGATTTAGTCCCCCTTCTACTCCGTCTGGGACCAGGTGTTTTAAAATGTTCTCCGGTTTCCATCCTTGTAATCCGTATTTCAGGTAATATGCAGATATGATAATTTTCCCAGGCTGGGTAAGTATCGCTGGATTCAGGGTATATTCTGAAACCCACTTCTCGGACGCCAAAAATGTTACGGTCAACCGGGAATTCCTAAGTCAACGTTGTTGTAGAAATACCCAGCTGATCGGTCAGGATGGCTGATTAATATTTCATACAAATCGCCAATAGTCAGTTCTGACACCACCGGTTTCTAACCGGAATTCCACATTGTACTGAATACTCTAATGTTGAATAACTGGATAATGCTGTTTCTTGAATTGAATAAAGTTTTATTCAATGTAAATCTTGTGTTGCCTTAATACATGTACATTGGAATAATGTATACAGATTTTGATGTATCAGGGGCGTCGCTAGGGGGGGGGGTCGTCAGGTGCGAACGACCCCCCCTTGGACGCGCCAAAAAAAAAAAAGAAGAAAAAGCAAAAAAAACAACAAAACAAAACAAAAACAGAGAAAACGAAAATAAAAACAAAACAAAAAAAGCAAAAAAGGAAAAGAGAAATAAAAATGCCGCCCACTTTTGATTTAGTGGGAAGGGGGGAGGGCGAATATTTTCGGGCCCCCCACTTTTCAGCATCCCTAACTGACCATGTCCCAACATAAAAATTACATGTGACCCCACGCAGAATCACTTTACACAAATACAACAGAGTTCCAGAAATCAAGTCCAATGTCATTTATTAATCATCAACTGGTTCATGGGTGGTGTTTGTAAGGTGGTCTATATCAATCAATCTGCAATCACTTCTCATTAACATAGATCTTGGTTATTAATATGCAACCTGTATATGGTGGTAGCTTTAACAACCATGTTCCAAAGACCTCAGGGTAGCTCAAGATATCGGGGGTAGCTCAAGATATCGGGGGTAGCTCAAGATATCGGGGTAACCGAAGATATCCGGGTAGCTCAAGATATCGGGGTAGCTCAAGATATCGGGGTAACCGAAGATATCCGGGTAGCTCAAGACCCTGTAAATTAAATGAGCCATCAGTAAGTTACATGGAATGTATTTCAGAGCTGTGCTATCATATGTCGAATAAATGGCTGCCAGAAAGGCGAGAATATATTAACAATATATCTCCATTAATTATATGATACCAAATGCAGAGTACACGGCCTAGGATCTTAAAGATTTTCTACAGTAACCATGTCCAAAGCGGACACCTGGAATAGCGTAGTATTCTGGGAGAATAACATACTCTATATTATACTGATAATCTAGATCCTACTTTGGTCTGCTTATACAATATTGACACATAAAAATATATATGGAAACTGTACGATTATAATGGAAATAAATTCGATCCTCCTAATATTGGATAATATAGCACTTCCTATTAGTACAATACAATAGTCGGGGAGAGAGGGGGGGGGGCAGGCAACATCAATTCATAAATGTGAGAAAACTTTATCTCTCAAATAATTATAACATTTCTCGAAATCTTAATAATTCATAAGCGCCAAGGAAATTAATAATTCAATGATATTCCAACAATAGGGGCACAACTTACCCCTGCACCGAACTGGGGGAACCTCAACAAGTTTACACTGCTTGACCTCAATACACGCGGTCAATATCATCAACAAGTAGCATCCTGAATTTCCGACAGGAAACAACAAACTACAGTGAATGGGATACCAGGAATCGAAATCTACATGATTTATCTCATATTCATATGTATCATGGCATTCGATGAAAAACTAGAATTAATTAGTTTTACTTTGAAAATTATTTAATTACTGCACAATATTACAATGAGCGAGAAATCTAAAAATGGCCTCCGGCATGCTATTTCCTTGTTGCCGAGAGGGCTGACCTACATGGAAGTTTACCAACAAGCATCGATTCCAAAAGTCGCTGAATACATCAAATATAATTCATAATTGCCAATACTTAATGCTGATTGTATCAAAATCATAATTTCCGTCAAAAGATAGTGCATATTTACCTTCAAAATGCAGATGGCGAGGAAGCACGCTTGCAGCGTCTGTCTCCCTGGATGCTACAACAGGACCACGCCTCGGGACCACCCGGCGATTCCACTCGGAAATCGTCGGAAAGTAACCTCGGACGCCCAACATTGCAGCATCGAACAAGACAGTTACATCATCCTCACAGAAATACAAACCAGTGAATGAAACCTGAGCACTCACACTAAATGTTACAAACTATGTTTCTATGAACCAAGAGTGTATACTCCGCCAGCTCACATTCAACCCGGACGATTTTTCGCTGGTCCCCAGTGAAAACTAACCTAAACACAACATTAGCGGTGACCTCGTCCACCAGAAAGGCGAGTCCAAGAAGTCCAGGAGTCAAGAGTTCAAGACGGTGACCGAATGTCCAGGAAGGGCAAGCGGGGCCCCGACACATAACCTATACTACCAACTACTGAGGTAGTTTGTCTCCTGCTAGCAGCTTCGCGAACAACAAATGACTCTGGCTAAATGCGGCCAACACCTCAGATCCAGCCACTGCAGTCTGTGCAGACATTCCGTGTTGCAATGCAGTGCATGGCAAATGGTTAGGATTACTATGTTTTCCTGCTGAAGATCGGGTTGATTTCCTCAAACAGGGTTCTGGCACAGGCAGTTCCTCGCACAAGTCCATGTGATCCTGTTGAAGATGGTCCTGCTCGACACAAGAATCGTCAAGTTCCTTGCTGAAGTCCGCATGATCCTGTTGAACATGGTCCTGCTCGACGCATGGATCCTCATGTTCCTCGCCTAGGTCCGCGAGATCCTGTAAATCATGGTCCTGCTCGACGCCAGGATCCTCATGTTCCTCGCCTAGGTCCGCGAGATCCTGTGGAACATGGTCCTGCTCGACGCATGGATCCTCCTGTTCTTTAACTTCCAAAGGCATCCCCACGCCTGAGTTGTACACGATTCCGTCTGATGAGACATCTAGCTCGCCGGATGTGGCGTCACCTTCATTGTGAGAACCCTCAACAATGGGGAAAGCTATCCAACGGTCATCTTCATCCGAAGACTCTTCTGTCTCCAAATCCACCGAAGTATCTGGTTGTACTGAAGGTCGAGTCGGGGAGTCCTTCAATGCTAAATATTTGGCATCCAGTAACTCCTTACGATGCACTACTTTGTCGGGCCCCCCTCCTTGCAAAGGACTCACCTTGTACACTGGTGCATTCCGGTCAGGTTATCCAACAACTTTGTATGGAATACTACCATAGTAGTCCTGGAACTTATTACGTCCCCGCGGATGATTACGCAGAAAAACTCTTCCTCCCACAGGCAATGCTGACTGGGTGGCCTTTCTGGTCACACGTTTCCTGCGTCTCAGAGCTTCACGCTCCAACTTCACGTTGGCCTGTCTAAATGCATCAGCGAGGCGTTCATAATGCTCCACAAGCCAGTCGCTAACAAAATCAGTTGTTTTAGCACCTTCTTCTGGCTTGCTGCCAAGGATCAGGTCCACGGGAAGTAGGGGTTCCCGTCCATAGAAAAGATAATGAGGTGAATATCCAGTAGAGGAATGGGGAGTGCAATTGTAGGCCCATACAAGCTGAGGTAAGTACTCTGGCCAAGTAGGTTTATGCTGAACCGGGAGGGTACGGAGCAAGTTGTGAAGGGTACGGTTGAACCGTTCACACTGTCCGTTACCCTCCGGGTGGTAAGGTGTAGTACGGCTTTTAGTAATTCCATACAGCCTGCACAATTCCGCAATGAGATCGGACTCAAAATTTCTGCCCTGATCACTATGAATTCTTCTGGGCACTCCAAAGCGAACAAACCACTCTTTAATGAGGACTTTAGCCACCGTCTTGGCTGTCTGGTCTCGGGTGGGCAGAGCTTGAGTGTACTTAGTGAACACATCTGTTATTACAAGGACGTCTTCATGGCCGCTCCTAGATTTTTCAAGTTGAGTAAAATCAATCGCCACTACTTCTAGCGGTCTTGATGCCAAAAGGTTTCCCATCTCCGGCTGCACATGCTTTCCGGGCTTCGAGACAGCACATCTCAGACATTTCCTGCGGTACTGCTCAACGTCTGCTGCCATACATGGCCAATAACATCTGGGTCTAAGAAGTGACAGGATTCGTTCCGCCCCCTGGTGACCCATATCATCGTGTACAGTTTCCAATACTCTGGGCTGCAGAGCTACGGGCAGTAGCATTTGCATCACCTCTCCAGAAGCAATGGTGATCCTTCGGTACCAGACTCCATCTTGCTTTTCAAGCTTGTCCCACTGTTGTAGCAGTTTTCGAGTGGCTGGCAACTCTTTTGCCAAGCTGCGACCAACTGGTCTGTGTTTGGTTTCCTTGAAGTGCTCTAGTCTACCAATGATTGGGTCCTGGACTTGGAGTCTTGACAATTCCGCCCTAGAGAAAGTGGGGAAACCAGTAGCTAATGAAGGTTCTGTATGTACTGTACGGGCTCGTAGATCATCTGGGCAAGCCAACAGGGAGTTAATACGTTGAAACAGTAAAGCTGGTACTGTGTTGGTTAGGACTAAACTGTTAACAGATTTCTCCAGCACCACCTGTTCACACGAAAGGTCCAACATCATTCTTTGGTCACACAGTAATTCTGGGTCATCATAGTTGCGGTTCATCTCAACTCTCATCAGGTTCATGCAAGGCCTTACGACTCAAGGCATCAGCGTTCGCATTCGCGCGACCAGAGCGATATCTTATGCAGAAGTCAAAAGGAGCCAGTTGCGCAACCCAGCGCATCTCTACAGCTGACAGCTTAGCTTTGTTCAAATGGGCCAGCGGATTATTGTCAGTGTACACCGTGAACTGTGCACCCAACAGATAATCCCTAAATTTTTCCGTTATGGACCATTTCAGGGCTAAGAGTTCCAACTTCATGGAACTATAGTTCGCATCATTCCTCTCCGGAGGCTTCAGTCCCCGACTAGCATAAGCAATAACCACCACATGGTCCTCCTGTTGTTGGGACAACACTGCTCCCAGTCCAAGGAAACTCGCATCGGTTTCAACTATGAAAGGTTTTGTGAAGTCCGGGTAGCTCAGCAGAGGTGCGGAAGTCAAACTGTTCTTCAACGTCTGAAAAGCATCTTCACACTGAGGATCCCACTTATCACTGAATGGTCGAGCATCCTCTGCCATCTTCTGCCGCGACCCCTTCTTCATCGAAGATCCTGTGAGCCTATGCAGGGGCGCCGCAATCTTGGCGAAATTCTTCACAAAACGGCGGTAATAACTCGCCAGCCCAAGGAAAGATCTCAACTCCTTAACGCTGGAGGGAGTCTTCCATTCAGAGACGGCAGAGATCTTCCTCGGGTCGGTGGCTATACCATCTTCAGATACTACATGGCCTAAATAGGCAACCTTCCTTTTGAATAAGTGACATTTTTCGGGCTTTAGTTTAAGACCAAAGTTCTGGAGCCTTGAAAACACCATCTCTAAGCGTGCCATCATCTCATCAAATGTGCTACCAAAGACCAAGATGTCATCCAAGTAGACCAACAGGGAAAGGAAGTTTTGATCTCCCAAACAGGCCTGCATCAGGCGTGAGAATGTGGCCGGGGCATTGCAGAGGCCCATCGGCATGCGGGTATACTCGTATAGGCCACGGCAACCCACACGGAAAGCTGTTTTTGGTATATCCTCCTCATCGATAGCACATTGTAGGAAACCATGGGCGAGATCGAAAGATGCAAAATACTTTGCTCCAGAGAGCGCTTCAAGTGCATCCTCCACCCGAGGTAGGGGATGCGCATCCTTGATCGTTTTAGCGTTAAGCAACCGGAAGTCTCCACAAACTCTCACTTGGCCATTAGGTTTCCTAACCAGAACCATGGCGGAGGCGTATGGAGACTTGCTCGGACGTAAAACACCAGTCGACAACTGAGTCTCCAGATACTCTTCTACTTGTGGCCAGAAATGAGGGTTGACACGACGGTAAGGAAGTTTTACGGGGATTTCATCTGTAGTAACAATCTTATGTTTGACTGTATCACAGTATCCGAGATCATGATCGCCACGGCTGAACAAGCTATCGTATTTGTTCAGTAATGCTCTCACTTTACACTCCTGGTCAGGCGACAAGGGTCCCACGTCCAGTTTAGAATATAGGTCGTCGGAATCACAGGATTTATCAGTGACATCGTCTGGCCTGGTGGAATCTTCAGTCTTCACCGCCTCAACGACAATCTCTTCACAGTTCAGCATAGGATTTTCTCGGATGGTTCTCAACACTGTTCCCGGCGACAACTTGGCTACCTGGGACCTTGGAGACAAGTAAATGTCCTCCTTACCGAAGTTGACAACTTCCACGGGTACACGGCCTCGCTTCACAGTCACCATGCATGGCTTCACCATCACATTTCTGGGAGTTTTTCCTTGTTCAATCGGGAAACCACTAACCAATGCAGTAGATTTCTCCCGCATCAAATCCTGACGAGTGGTACAAGCAATAATACGCCGACACATGGCTGGTATCCGAATAACATTCCTCTCGGCTATCCGAACTGTACCTTGAAGATCCTCTGATGGACTGTACTCCTGCGCCGTTACAGACCTGGAATACAAGGCCAAGACTGGTGCCCATTCTTTGCCTTCAGATGTCTGGGAAAGTTGATTGAGGAATCCGACTCCCTTATCTTCGCAAAGCTGTTCTTGCATAACTCGGAGAATGTTACTCCCAATAACAACTGGTACGTCAACCCGCTTTGAAACTAAAGGACCTTCTGTGATGTCCTCTACCACCAAAAATCCCATCAGTCCGTCGCTTTCTGGTGCAGGAGGTCTGTCCCACAAGAATGATCTGTTGTCCTCAATCTTCTATGACCACAATGTTCAGATAACACCACCCTGCTCAGCAGCGCCAAATGTGACCCCACGCAGAATCACTTTACACAAATACAACAGAGTTCCAGAAATCAAGTCCAATGTCATTTATTAATCATCAACTGGTTCATGGGTGGTGTTTGTAAGGTGGTCTATATCAATCAATCTGCAATCACTTCTCATTAACATAGATCTTGGTTGTGTATACAGCCTGTATATGGTGGTAGCTTTAACAACCATGTTCCAAAGACCTCGGGGTAACCAAAGATATCAGGGTAGCTCAAGATATCGGGGGTAGCTCAAGATATCGGGGGTAGCTCAAGATATCGGGGTAACCGAAGATATCCGGGTAGCTCAAGATATCGGGGTAGCTCAAGATATCGGGGTAACCGAAGATATCCGGGTAGCTCAAGACCCTGTAAATTAAATGAGCCATCAGTAAGTTACATGGAATGTATTTCAGAGCTGTGCTATCATATGTCGAATAAATGGCTGCCAGAAAGGCGAGAATATATTAACAATATATCTCCATTAATTATATGATACCAAATGCAGAGTACACGGCCTAGGATCTTAAAGATTTTCTACAGTAACCATGTCCAAAGCGGACACCTGGAATAGCGTAGTATTCTGGGAGAATAACATACTCTATATTATACTGATAATCTAGATCCTACTTTGGTCTGCTTATACAATATTGACACATAAAAATATATATGGAAACTGTACGATTATAATGGAAATAAATTCGATCCTCCTAATATTGGATAATATAGCACTTCCTATTAGTACAATACAATAGTCGGGGAGAGAGGGGGGGGGCAGGCAACATCAATTCATAAATGTGAGAAAACTTTATCTCTCAAATAATTATAACATTTCTCGAAATCTTAATAATTCATAAGTGCCAAGGAAATTAATAATTCAATGATATTCCAACAATAGGGGCACAACTTACCCCTGCACCGAACTGGGGGAACCTCAACAAGTTTACACTGCTTGACCTCAATACACGCGGTCAATATCATCAACAAGTAGCATCCTGAATTTCCGACAGGAAACAACAAACTACAGTGAATGGGATACCAGGAATCGAAATCTACATGATTTATCTCATATTCATATGTATCATGGCATTCGATGAAAAACTAGAATTAATTAGTTTTACTTTGAAAATTATTTAATTACTGCACAATATTACAATGAGCGAGAAATCTAAAAATGGCCTCCGGCATGCTATTTCCTTGTTGCCGAGAGGGCTGACCTACATGGAAGTTTACCAACAAGCATCGATTCCAAAAGTCGCTGAATACATCAAATATAATTCATAATTGCCAATACTTAATGTTGATTGTATCAACATCATAATTTCCGTCAAAAGATAGTGCATATTTACCTTCAAAATGCAGATGGCGAGGAAGCACGCTTGCAGCGTCTGTCTCCCTGGATGCTACAACAGGACCACGCCTCGGGACCACCCGGCGATTCCACTCCGAAATCGTCGGAAAGTAACCTCGGACGCCCAACATTGCAGCATCGAACAAGACAGTTACATCATCCTCACAGAAATACAAACCAGTGAATGAAACCTGAGCACTCACACTAAATGTTACAAACTATGTTTCTATGAACCAAAAGTGTATACTCCGCCAGCTCACATACAGATAGAGTGCCAGGACATGTAGTGGTGTGTTATATATGGAAGCCGATAGCGGCCACTCGCGTTCTCGCTATCTCGCCCTGTAGATTTGGCCAGGCGAAATGGCGAAAATACGAGAATTAGGGGCGCGAATGGCCGATAGCGGCCATCAAAAAGGTCGCGGCACGATAACACGAGAACACGCGAACGATGCCGTTAGCGAGTCGCGACCTACCATTCGCGTGTTCTCGTCTTCTCGCATACTCGCCTCAGGATGGGTCGCGGCACGCGAACACGCGAACGCGCGAATGGCCGATAGCGGCCATCAAATAGGTCGCGGCACGATAACACGAGAACACGCGAATGATGCCATTAGCGAGTCGCGACCTACCATTCGCGTGTTCTCGTCTTCTCGCATACTCGCCTCGGGATAGGTCGCGGCACGCGAACACGCGAACGCGCGAATGGCCGATAGCGGCCATCAAGAAGGTCGCGGCACAATAATATAAATCTAAATATAATTTAATACGAAACGAAATTTAGTATTTTTCCGTTTTACGAAATGAAATCCGATGATACAGTCAAGCGACAGACAAAGGAACAGTACTTCATTCAGAAGTTCAAATGTGAATTAAACTGTTAATAATACCGTTATTGATATATGAACTGTGGAATTGAACAATTAATTATTTCTTTTATGCATGTATCGACTGAAAAAGGAGATGTCAGGCCTACCGAAATTTAAAAAAAACATGTAACCTGTTATATTTTGAAACTCCCAAAACTCTCAGATAATAAATATTGTTCTCGAAATTTGGTTTGAAAAGCATCTGCAAGCATATAAAAATGAACGAAAATCAATAAAGAGATGGAAACTACATGGTCTTTGCTCTGTCTTGTTCTACTCTTATGTCAGCTCGCGCGTCGCCTCCAAAAATACGCATGAACACCCTTTTCCCAAACATATCAGTAGAACGATGTCCCTTGATCAAATGGAGATCTGCAGCCTTCCATTTGTCTGCAAAGTGATGTTGAGAGTCAGAAAAGGCCGTTAGCTGTTCACATGTAGTGTTCACAGATGGAAAAGGTTGACAACTATCACCCCGAGAAAGTGATTAGTTTGGGCCATCACTCTTTTTTTACGATCACTTTTAAAAACGATATACATCACATCTGAAGAGTGATGAGCAATGATGAGTGTAAATTAGCTCATCACCTTTTAAAAGTGATGAGGCAAAATCATCACCCTTAAAAGATGATGACCATCATAACCCTTCATTGATGATCAGAACTGGTCATCACCTTTTTTCTGGCTGTATTGGAGAATGAATGTTTCTGGTTCGAGACGTGGCACTGTATCTCAACATATTGACCTACAGCTGTCCTGAAACGGGACTCTCCTGAAATAAATTACAATACGCAAAATAGGGTCTGAAAGCCAGAAACACGTTTGTTTTGTTTTTTTTTGGTTTTTTTTTGTACTGCTAAACCGGTTTCGTCCATTTTATGGTCTTTTCAATAGCAATGATATATTTTTTTCCTATGTGAAGTTATATATATATATACATATAGTTGCCTTGCTGTTTTTATATACAAATTAGACACTGGAGACATATTTACAATATACTGGAGAAGCCAAATCGTAAAACAGTTTGTTATAATGCGACAATGATATATACTATAGAACAAGAACTAAACAATTAGCTGCATTGCCCTGATGCTGAACATAAGATGACATGTCCATTGGGTTAGTTTTGCCTGACACGTCCAGACTTGATAAATGCATGGTTAGTTTTTACCGACAGTTGTCTGACATCTCCTTTTTCAGTCGATACATGCATAAAAGAAATAATTAATTGTTCTATTCCACAGTTCATATATCAATAAAGGTATTATTAACAATTTAATTCACATTTGAACTTCTGAATGAAGTACTGTTCCATTGTCTGTCGCTTGACTGTATCATCGGATTTCATTTTGTAAAACGGAAAAATACTAAATTTCGTTTCGTATTAAATTATGTTCAGATTTATATTATCGTGCCGCGACCTTCTTGATGGCCGCTATCGGCCATTCGCGCGTTCGCGTGCCGCGACCTATCCTGAGGCGAGTCATTCTCGTCTCGCGAGACTCCCTACTGCGAGAAAGAGTCTCACGGGTAAATGGGAGCCATCCCCCCAAAATTTGGGGGGTGAGTAGGCGGCGTATGATTTTTCGTCTGTATCCGGCTTGTCATTGACCTGCTGACTCCGCCGATTTAGAAACGAATTGCTGAACATAACGTGGGCTATATAATTGGGAAATGACTCTTTCCGTTTCGGAGCATATCAATCGCGAACAAATTATTGTCGGTATGTATACTTGGCCGTGAAAGCGAGTTATCTAATACAGGAAGTAGTTCGCGGGTAGACACGGCTCTCTTTGAGAATGAATAGTCCCGGTCGAGCGAGTGATGTCATGCTGCCTCGCTTTGAGATTGGAGATTCAAAATGTCACCAGTTTACATGAGAGTCGCTTTGGTCTCCCGCGGGTAGACACGGCTCTCTTTGAGAATGGAGGCGAGTATGCGAGAAGACGAGAACACGCGAATGGTAGGTCGCGACTCGCTAATGGCATCGTTCGCGTGTTCTCGTGTTATCGTGCCGCGACCTTTTTGATGGCCGCTATCGGCCATTCGCGCGTTCGCGTGTTCGCGTGCCGCGACCTATCCTGAGGCGAGTATGCGAGAAGTCGAGAACACGCGAATGGTAGGTCGCGACTCGCTAATGGCATCGTTCGCGTGTTCTCGTGTTATCGTGCCGCGACCTGTTTGATGGCCGCTATCGGCCATTCGCGCCCCTAATTCTCGTATTTTCGCCATTTCGCCTGGCCAAATCTACAGGGCGAGATAGCGAGAACGCGAGTGGCCGCTATCGGCTTCCATAGTTATAGGCCTGTTTTGTTTGTGTCAAACCAGGAAGTCAAATGGAGTCCGGCATATTCTTCAATATCGATGATGGTTTTTGCGAAACAAATGTGAAAATAGAACCATAAAACTATATACATTGTGTTCAGATTTGTTTCCGAGAAAACGCATCTCCGGCAACCGGAGACCCCGGAGCTTCCGGGGCCTAGGCGGCCCCTGGACCCTCGCCTGTCAGGTTGCGCGAATCGCTCATTTTAGCTTTGTGTAAATGCATGGTTCTCATATTTGTTCTAATGTTCCATGAGTTCATCGCCTTTTATGTGTTTTTTTTAATGTGTTAAATATAGCTAGAAAGTCCAATGAATTCGCGGGCATGAAGTATGATTTTTTCAATATCGATGAGTGCTTATAAATGCGAAACATACGTGAAAATAGAACCATAAATCGGCATATATTATGTTCGAATTTATTTCTGGGAAACCGCTAAGAACACATCTCTGGAGATCTGGAACTTCGGAGCTTCCGGGGCCTAAGCCTCCCGTAAACCCTCGCCTGTTGGTCTGTGAGGATTTCCTTGTTTTATCTTTGCGTGAATGAATCGTATCGGTAGGCATATTGGTTTCCCTCCCAAGAACTAAAAGTCATCGTTTTGTATGTTTTAAATGGATGCAGGCATGAGGTGCGATGTTTTCAATATCGATGCATGCTTATAATTGCGAAAAATCGTGAAAATAGAATCATAAATGTGCATGCAGTATGATCAGTTTTATTTCCGGGAAAACGTTCAGAACGCATCTCCGGCAATCTAGGACACCGGAGTTTCCGGGGCCTAGGCGGCCCCTGGACCCCCGCCTGTTGGGCTGTGATAGTGGGCCCCCCACTTTCAATTACGTTCCGGCGACACCGGGTTAGCCTACGAGGTATATCGGCCCAAAACATTATTATTGTCAATGTGTTTTCAAGATGACAAGAGAATAAAATATAATACTGATATTTGACAAATGATTTGTTAGTTTAATTGTTGGAAATCGCTCAGAATGCATCTCATGCCATCTAAGGTCCAAAAAGCTGTATAATATAACCCTAAATCTGCATACATTATGTTCAGATTTAATTCCGGGAAAACGGTTAGAACGCATCTCCGGCGATCTAGGACCCCGGAGCTGCCCCTGGACCCTCGCCTAAAGTGCTATGATAGTCGACCCCCCCTTGAAAAATCCTAGCGACGCCCATGTGTATACCATAGATTTCATCAATTAATGGAAAGCTCTCCTAAAATTCCTTCCTTGGTCGTTATTTCCCATAATCTGGTAAAAATTAAGCTTCCCTCCGGCTTCCGTTATTGCGTTCTGGGTTTCCTCCTTATTTCATATTAATCAGGGTTGGCTGGTATATCCTTGATCTGTGATAGAAGGGGAGATAATCCTGTTGCCTGAATGTTTTTGTTTTATTATCCCGTACTCTACTTCTGCATGAGTTGTCCTTGGATTCGTCCGGTTATGTTTCCTTGTGAAGCTGTGCGTGACTGTACGTGTTGATTCCCTGATTCTTTGCATTGAAGTTGAACCTGTGTTATAGTTCCTTTGTTATGTATTATTACAACCACCCCTGAAATGTATTCTGTTTATATTCGTGTATGATTTATCCCTAGAATCATATGGCACTGGTATCCGGGGCTGTCATTGATATCAGCATTAATATATGAGTTGAAGACAAAGACATGGAATATATAGCTTGAGTTTACAATACATAGCTTGAGTTTACATTCTAGCCCATTGACTACTGAATGTGCTCTCTTGCTGTATATTTTGTTCATCCAGAAATTTATGTAGGGGTCCAGAAATAAATCCAGGGGTCCCGAAATAGATCCTGTTTCCAGTACTCGATCTTGGGTCCAGTAATCAATCGTTGATAATCTTAAACATGCGTTGGTATAACACTGGAATAGACAGCTTGAGTTTACATTCTAGCCTATTGACTACTGAATGTGTGCCCTTGCTGTTTAATATGATCATCCAGAAATTTATCTAGGGATCCAGAAATAAATCCAGGGGTCCCCAAATGGATCTTGTTAAATCAGTACTCAATCTGGCAATTTTAGATATGGGTTGATGATAACTGTGGAAACGACAGCTTGAGTTTACATTCTAGCCTATTGACTACTGAATGTGCGCCCTTGCTGTTTATTATGATCATCCAGAAATTTATCTAGGAGTCCAGAAATAAATCAATGGGTCCCGAAATAGATCCTGTTTCCAGTGGTCAATCTTGGGTCCACAATCAATCACTGATAATTTTATACATGCATTGGTTGAACTCTGGAATAGACAGCTTGAGTTTACATTCTAATCTATTGACCACTGAATGTGCACCCTTGTTGTCTATTACGTTCATCCAGAAATAAATCTAGGGGTCCAGAAATTTATCTCGGGGTTCCAGATATTTTTCTAGGGGCTGTGCATGGATATAGACACTGATGGACTATCAGCTTATTCTGGTATACTCCTTGCTGTACTGGCCCCTTTCTTTAATTTACCCAGTTGTGAAGGGTTGCTGGAGTTTTTTAATATCGTTGGCTGTACTCACAGGATATTTGTATTGATCGCCTCTGCAGCTGACTCGGTTGACACCAAGTGAAGATTATCCTTGTTACGACGTAATTTATACTTTCCCGCTAGTGTAACGTTAGCGCCACCTTTTGGAGTACAGTGCACTTCCATATCCTAGAAACCTCAGAAGAGCTTACCATCATTACTCATTAAACTGGAACTAATTGTTCGCAACCTTAGCTGAATAGGGATCTCAATTATCAAAGATAATTATTTCAATCATTTTTAATTAATGATAATCCACGAAAAGTACTCTAAAATGAACTGAAAGTTGGTTCATGAGTAGAGCCTCGATCTCGATCTTTTTGTCAACATGGCGATCGCCGAAGAAATCTTTCGTCAGAAATTGTGCATAAATGTTAATTTAATAAACATCAATGAAAACCATGTTACGACAACAGCTGGACGAGCAACCAGAATGATCAATTAACCATTACAGTAAGTGCCAACGTGGATAGAGACGTATTCATCTTTAGAACAAGTAAAATTGATTGCTATCAGAACTGTCAAATTACAACAACAACAAGACGAACGACTTGATTATGAACTAGGACAAGTATTTAAAGAATGCTAACAGGGAAAATATATAACTATGCGTTAGGGCGAATGTATATTTATCAGTATCATTTCACGTAGCATTAGTCTACACAAATGTTGTTGTTGTTGTAATCCTAGGCAATTCCAAACGATGCTGCCAAAAGTCACATTGTGTGGCACATTGTAAAAAGTTCACTTGTAAAAGTCACATGTATACTGTTAAAAAGAACTGGTCTGGAGGTTGAGCGAGACTAAAATATCGCAAATCAAATGTCTGCCGGTTTCCGTAATGAAGCTTCCTACTGCTGTGAGAATGTCATTTGAGACGTCTGGATTGATAGAGCTGTTGTGGTTGCCAAGGAGAGTAAACGAGTCAATAACGCGACATGATGCCCGGACATTATGTCTTGAGAAGGAGCTGTCAATCTTGTTGAACATCGATTCCCTGTGTGCAGCCCAGGTGGGACAGTTGAACAAATAGTGATTGATAGTTTCTTTCCCTTGTGAGCAATCACATTGATGCGAGGGGCAAGATGGAATGCCCCACCTGGCTTTATGTGCGTTCAGCTTGGTTTGGCCGAGTCGCAACCTCCTGATGGATACTTCGGTTTTCCTGTTGCCTGGAAGTTGAGTAGGGTGTTGACCCACAGTTGGCTGAAGGTCATAGAGTTGTCTCCCTTTATCAGAGTGATGCCATCTGAATTGCCAGGATTCCATCCCTCTTCTTCTTATGATCTGATGGGCTTCATTCTTTGTTATGATTTGATTCGCCGGTGTGGAGTTGGCAGCTTCTTTTGCTGCCATTTTTGCATTTAGATCTGCGATTTCGTTTCCAGCAACATCAGCATGGCCAGCAACCCAAGCGACGTGGACACGTACGTTTCTAGCCTTGAGTTCTTGAGCGGTTTTCTGTATGTTAGCTGCGATTTGACTGTGACATTCTACAGGCTTGTTGTTGCACAGTGAATTCTGAACGGATTGGCAGTCAGTCAGAATGAAAACAGATTGAGTTTGATTCAGGACAGGAAGCTGGGCGATGTAGACTATGGCAATCTCCACTGCTTTCAGTTCACCGTGATAGTTATTGCTGTTTGGGGAGACTGGTTCTCTCAAAACTACAGGAGAGCTGTCAAGGCCTTGAGTATAGACTGCAGCTGCTGAGCCTGTGGGTCCCAGATTTCCATATGTAGAGCCATCGGTGAATGCCACAATGACGTTAGTAGTATACAAAGAGTCTTTCAGCGTAATAGCGCCTCACTGCGCATGCGCAGAACTTGGTTTGACGTCATAAGTGTGGATGTGCGCATGCGTGAGTGATGTGTGGTGGAGGTGGGTACAAGATGGCGGATATTCACCTCCCACCACACAACCACACAGGCCGCCATTTTGTACCCACCTCCACCACACCAGTGCACTGACTGACACCGGTGTGGTGGAGGTGGGTACAAGATGGCGGCCTGTGTGGTTGTGTGGTGGGAGGTGAGTATCCGCCATTTTGTACCCACCTCCACCACACATCATCAATTGACAGGAGGTGGGTACAAGATGGCGGCCTGTGTGGTTGTGTGGTGGGAGGTGAGTATCCGCCATTTTGTACCCACCTCCCACCACACATCATCAATTGACAGGAGGTGGGTACAAGATGGCGGCTTGGTTTTAAGGGTGGTGGGAGGTGAGTATCCGCCATTTTGTACCCACCTCCACCACACATCATCAATTGACAGGAGGTGGGTACAAGATGGCGGCTTGGTTTTAAGGGTGGTGGGAGGTGAGTATCCGCCATTTTGTACCCACCTCCCACCACTCTTCATCAATTGACGTGGTAGGAGGTGGGTACAAGATGGCGGCTTGGTTTTTAGTGGGAGGTGGGTACAAGATGGCGGCTTGGTTTTAAGGGTGGTGGGAGGTGAGTATCCGCCATTTTGTACCCACCAGCAGGAAGCATGTAGGAGGGGTGAAGAGAATATATCGCGCATAAGTGTAACACTTCAAAGGCCCTTTTCAGGGCCAACCATCTTTCTCGGAAGAGAAAACTTCTTTCAAAAGCACAAAAAAATTAACACCAGCCCCCATCATCCTTTTTCCAAAAAAAAAATTTTTCAAAAAAAAAAAAAAAAAAAATCTTCACACTGTCAAGTGACGTGAAATGCTTCACATTGATACCTCACTCGACCCCATTGGACCACTAGGGGCTCCCCTAACTCCAAAAAGGCTATTTTGAAGATCGATATCAATCTTCATTTTTTTTTTTTTTTTTCAATTTTATTTTGGAGGTAGTGGGTCGAGTGAGGTATCAAATTGAAGCATTTCATGAATGCTTCACATTGATACCTCACTCGACCCGATTGGACCATTAGGGACGCCTCTAACCCCAAAAAGGCTATTTTGAAGATTGATATCAATCTTCAATCTTCATTTTTTTATTTTGGAGGTAGTGGGTCGAGTGAGGTATCAAATTGAAGCTTACGTTGAATGCTTCACATTGATACCTCACTCGATCCCATTGGACCACTAGGGGCTGCCCTAACTCCAAAAAAGGCTATTTTGAAGATTGAAGATTGATATCAATCTTCAAAATAGCCTTTTTGGGGTTAGAGGCGTCCCTAATGGTCCAATCGGGTCGAGTGAGGTATCAAATTGAAGGTGACGTGAAGGAGCATCTGATAGACTGGGTGTGGGCTTGAATTAGGGTGATTCTGCGCATGCGCGAAGGCCGAAGGCTATGAAAATAGCCTTTTTTTGGAGCTAGGAGAACCCCTAGTGGCCCGATGGAGCCGAGTGAGGTATCAATGTGAAGCATTCATGAAGGGGCATCTGATGGACTGGTGTGGGTTGAACTATCGGCATTCTGCGCATGC
>JAVTVY010005524.1:0-37696 GCA_036873755.1 Hanleya hanleyi | reverse complement strand
GCGTTGAGACGGGCGATAAGATGTACAGGCGTTGGGCATGTCTCACTCTCTCACTCACTCACTCATCGCATGTTCCACGATCCTCGGATGTAACAACCCGGATGTTGAAGCAGACCCGGATGTAAAACCAGGGTACCCGGATGTAGGCAAGGATCGGATGAATGGAAAAAAACCCATGAGCAATCATACAAGTCTCAACTTGATCACGCCCGATTCACGCACACCGGAAGTGACGTCATCACCGATACAGGTCAGTACATGCCTATCATTGAATCATACGATCCCACACCGAAGACCCGGATGAAAAAAAATGATGTAACCCCGATACCAGATATAGGTCAGCCACCCGATAAGGACCCGGATGTAAAGATGGAAAAATTCCGATCGGAAGTATCCGGATACAGGTCAGTACATGCCTATCATTCATTCAAAGACCCGGATGTAAACAATGATGTAACACCGATACCAGATGTAGGTCAGACATTCATACCCAGGTCACGCCCGTTTTTCGCGCATGCACGTTGTCAAGGGTCAATATGCGTCTAAATCACCTTTATATACTTTTTAGGTTACTGAATAAGGGTTTACCATACTCACTTGACCCCTACGTGACCTCCACAAACCTCTCCTCTGCGCATTGCGCCGCAAGGTCAATAGGGCTCGACATGCGCTTTTATACTACGAAATTGTGATGCATCATGAGATAGAGTGCACTCAGCGGTCAAAGGTCAATGATGCCCGATTTGCTCCCTATATGCTTTCATTGTGCGCATATTGATTCTCAATGACCTCAGAGGTCAAAGGTCAAGTTAACTAGATTTAGCCTTTATATACTACTCAGGTCAATTACTTTTCCCATACCCCACCTTTGTTTTGGTAGAATTTGCCACATCGAGCTGAGTTTTAGGTTATTACTTAAGAATCCCTTTGCTCTATAGAATCAACGTTTAGCCAGCTATACATAGACCAGGATTGATGCCCAGCTTTTCAATTAAGCGAGATAAACGGAGAAAGCCTAACCAGAACTCAAATAACAGCCAAATTGACGGTCATTTTGCACTCTACTGTCTACGATGAGCTTCAAGAAGAATTGTAATACAAAATTTGATGCGTGCCTCAGTACTGAAATTACATTAAAATACCATAAAGAACACATCAACATGTATGAATCACAAAGGAATACTGCACATACTGACATGTCGCAGTATATTATATATTCACCCGCCAAAATGCTATATCTCCGACAGGTGACTATGAATTTCGTTAAGGTCACTGGTGAAAAATTGTCGTGGGATGGGGGGGGGGGGGATTTCCGTGTTTGAAGTGGGGAGGGGGGCTCGACGCAACTGAGAACATGATGAGTGGATGACAGCAGCTTTCTATATACATAATCAGACTAGATTTTCAGATATTCCTACCAGAAATCTTCAGAATAATCATTTTCCATTATATAATTAGTCTTTTCATGTTGACCTGAGAGAACAAAATTCATCGAGGCTAAATGTGCTATTCTTGAAATAGCAATTGATGTAAACATGCGTAGATCACATTCAGTACTGAAAGACTGAAGGTGCTGAAAAACCGTCAGTATTTAGGCTAGGATAAGACGTGAGGATTAGATATGGAGAATTGGGGTGGAAGTAGGAGGATCTTAAGGATCATCTTCCAGGTATTTGTAAGCTTGATTTTTTTATGGGAATTCAATTAGTATGAATTTCTGCGGGGCACCAAAACCCTAATATTCAGTCTAAGGAACACCCTTCACAGCCAGACCGTTAAAGATATCAATATATTATTTATATTCACCTATTACGAGCTGTCTGGATACTAGTATTAGAAAATTCGATTTGTTTGGAAAAAATCCAGAAATCCCTTTGATATAGTTCCATAACTGTGAAAGTGGTGATATTTAGTGCAACGGTCTAATCGTTTAAGCGTAAAACTATCCGAAAATCGTGTGTGATCTCCTAAATTCTATATTTTGAATCTATACTAAATTGATAACCTTCAAACTGAATATAAAGAATATGATATGGATTTCAGTCTACGCCGGAGAGTCAGCTTATAATTAGGTATGATTGACATAAATGCACAAGTTCTTGATAATGACGTGGTTGATAACAATCCGCCTATTGCACAATATTGAGATAGCAAAGGAGAACCTGTCTCTGCAGTAACCCGTGACTTCCAACTGATCAGATTCTGGTTCGTATGATTTCATTTTGCCCTATTATTTTAACCCACGACAATTTTGAGCTGGCGATTCCTGACACAATTTTACTATATTTTCCCAGTATTCAGTGAAGGTGTCATTATGCTTAGAATAATATATAATACTACATGAAAATAAACCATCTATCACCAGTTCAAAATGATTGTCCTGGGTTATAAGATAGGGCAAAGTGAAATTATACGCACAAGTTGCTGAACATCTGTAGGACAATCTCCCGTCTCCAGGCAATTACCTCGGGACGTATTCCACCGGATAAATTCCCCAGGACAATTCCTCACCGTCAATTTATACCCCCCCTCCCCCACCCCCACCGATAATCCCTTCCCAATGTTAAAAAGGCCACCAGGAAAGGGAAATATTGTATTGTTCTGAGAGCCATAATCTCATTACCGTCAGATCTTATATACGACATGATAAAAAGTTATACAGGTGCTCAAAATACTACCAAACGAAGGAAATATTGCAAAGTTCTTCCCTTCTATCGTAAACACGCAACGTGGCTAATTGAATGGCAAAATTATGAGCTATTTGTGTGTAGTTCCATTTCTTTTTATTAAATCTCGTATAGTATATGTTTTGTAGGATCCCAGGATTGTAAAAGGATAGCACAACGTAGGATGAACACATTCTGAAATAATAATACAGCATGAGCTTGAATGTATATAATACGTATTTCACCGGGTAAATTTCACCGGATTAATGCATGAATATCTATTTAACCGCTAATAAATGTACTTGCGCAAAGATACAAAACGTGTTAAGCATGACAAGGAAGTTCTAATACAATAACGAAGTGTGTAATACTATATTAATATACATGTATATTTACATAATGGCCCTGAATAGGACACTTTTATTTCCTGGCCCTAAAAGGTCGAAAACATGAAAATCCACATAACAGATTATGTTTTCATTATATCAGTTCAAACTCCATCACAATATTTTTTTCAATTTTCTGAATGTAAAAAAAAAATAGAACAAAACGACATTTTTTATAGTAGTGGGGGATTTTTCTGGGAAAATTGTACTGGGGACGGGAGATTTATCGGGGGGAAATTGTCCTGTGGAAATTTATCTGAGGGGAAATTGTCCGGGGGATGGAATATGCCTGTGTCCTTTCAGTATGTATTGTGGTCTGACATAGTATTAAGTTATATAGTATGTTATACCATTTCTGAGAAAAACGGACGCCGAAGCAAGTAATTAAGCTCATTTGCATTTCCATTGCGAATCGTCTTTCAGAAAATGAACTATTTTTTTCTAATTAGTGCATGTCCTCATTATACATGCGATCATTTTTCGTATTTGTATCATGAGATTCTTTTTAATATTGTGAATATTCACAGCTGATTAATGTTATACACTATTTCGAGAAATAGAATCAAATGTCACACAGATAGATTTGAGGCAGCGAAACATGTGAGCCAAATATTGATCAGTTATCAGTGCTACCAATATCTACTCTATGGATCACAAATGTTCGCTGATTAGATGTTAAACGAAGCCAGTGTTTGTTTATGCAACATTGATTTGTTCATTCCAGTCATATATTGATCATTTGTCTCGTTTTGTTGTATCCTAACCGAAGAGTGGCTTGGTGATGTGCCTTGCCCTGATGTCATCACAGCATTAGCTCTTGCCCGAAACCTATAGGGTCGGAGTAGTACATTAAGGTGAAATCTCTTATCATTTCTGAGGGCATGGGGGATAATGCAAAGGGAATGGGAGGGTAGATGATGTCGCGTCTGGACTAAACTTCCGACATAAACCACGCCAGTCTGACCCTACCGGTGTCATTCGTAGTCTACACCACGTGGACACGTGGAAGTCGACATACCGCGCGGCTCGTTTGGATCAAATATTATCCCTATCTCAACCAAACACGTACCGGTGAACCAGCACAGCGCCCGCTTTCTCTAAAGTTGCCCAACTGTGTATGCGTATCACGCTGTCACTCCCAGTCCAAACCATACCAGTCGTAGTTTTCACCACGTAGGCTTCAATATGACACCCTACACGCTATATTTGGACAAAGATTGGTCTCTAGGTCGCGCTTCCCAAAATATCCGCTTTCGCAACAACGCCTCCACTATGCATGCGCATACTGACGTAATTTGTGCCCTGAACCGCCCCCAGTCGTAGTCTGCATGCCGAGTCCTTCATGATGGGCCATGAACCCGCCACGACCCATGTAGACCATGTAGAGACCAATTTGACCGGGGTTAGTTTTGTGTGTAAAGTCCTTGTTCTGCATTTTATTTTTTTCCAGAAGAAATCCTAGTTGTGTATCTACCCACCTATCACATGGCCGACCGCAATGAGTGCTTCAAGTCGAGACCTAGCCTGACCCCTTATTGGCCGATCTGGACCCACTTGACTGCCTGTCCGGTCCGTTTTTTATGCGCATTTTTTTCCAGAAAAGCCCTAGTTTCACATCCACCTTAATCAGTCACGTGACCTCTTCTCTATTTTTCACAATGACATGGCATATCCTTCACCGACCATGGCCTTTGTCCCGGACGTGTTCTCTAACGGACGGGACGTTATCCGCCCTCCGCATTCCCTCCGAAATTCCGCCCTCCCAACCTTAAAAATGATATGAGATTCACCTTAATATACTACTGGCCTGTAGGGTCATATGAATTCTTGTCACTACACCAGCAGCTTCTCTCGCCACGTTTATATGTTGTGTTTAACTAGAACAATCAATTCATAGAAAGATGGAAATAATAAATAATATATTCTGAGTAATGCTGAATAGGTTGAATGTGAATACCGAAAGAAACAATTATTCCATCGTCACGATTGAGGTTTATCAGTGGGCTATACGCTGTCTCTTGCTATCCAATTAAAGCCTTCGTTCACCAAGACCATTCCTGCTATGCGCCGATATGACTATGAAAAAATCACATGAAGTGACCTCCCACATCTCTGGGACCAAACTAGTATACATACGTCGAACAAATATGTCAAACAATCCGGATTGAGATGGAATTAGCCACTTTAGCTTTGTATATAAATTTCTTAAAAAATAGCATGAAGTCTAAATATTTATGCTACACTTTCTTTCTCCAATGGATCGGAGCCATTAAAACTTAGCCAGAATCACGAGAATCGTCAAATATCATGTATTTGTATAACTGTTCGTGTATTCCAATGCCTTCACATATAATAAACTCGAATGTTACGAGATAAATTAGGATACACATATGTTAATAACCTTCTTTTGTTTAAGCGCGGTAATCCGTAATTTTGAGCCCTCAGTAGCAGCGCGGTAGCAGTGCGGTGGCAATGCGGTAGCAATGCGGTGACAACGCGGTACCAACGCAGCAGCAACGCAGCAGCGATGCGGTAGAGGCACAGTAGCAGCACCTTAATTACCGCGGTAGAGTGACATTTAATGAGAGCGGTACTGTATATGTGGATCGGCATGAAAAACAATGCCTAACGAGAAATTGAGGCGAGGTACCTACACATCAAATTTGGAATGAATCGGTTCAGGTTTTCAAAAGTTATTGTCTGGAAACACTTAACTTAGCTTTCAGGTGGTCCCCTATCAACATGAACAAGGGACCCACTTACCAATACAATACCAAGCTGCGCATTTGAAAACCCCTCAGCTCTGGGCGCCAGCCATTCATAATGTATTCAATTTGAACCAAGATGTCAGGAACACCAAGCAGCCAAGTCACAAATATACAGATTTTCAAAAATTTTGCAATTAGAAATGGCCCCTAAGGTTTCCATCCAATCAGAGAAACCGGTAGTCATTCCATAAATCTCTTGATGCATCGATAATGTATACCAAATTTTACATTGAGCATTTGAACAGTGGCAGAGATAGAGATCATTAATGATTTTGCATAAATTAGAGATGGCTGCCCATCCTTCCCGTCACTCAGAGAAACTAATGTGGTTATTCATTAATGCAAGTATCTTCATACATGGATGCTGTAAACCAAGTTTCGTATAGAACATTTAAATGGTATCAGAGATAAACATCATTAAAGATTTTGAATAAATTAAAGATGGCCACTAAGATTTCCGCCCAATCAGAGAAACCAGATCTGTCATTCATCGTAAGTCTCTTGATGCATCAATGATGTATACCAGATTTTACACTGAGCACTCCAACGAAATCAGAGATAGAGATCATTAATGATTTTGCATAAATTAAAGATGGCCACCAAGGTTTTCGGTCAATCAGGTCTCGATTCAAAGTATCTGGATGTATCGATGATGTATACCAACTTTCATATAAAACTAGAACTCGTGGACTTCGAAAGGCTGCCGTTACCTGTGTGATTTTAAGGTTTTGATGTTTGGCTGTGATCTTTAAGAGAGTTTTTCCTATTTCCCAAAATTGGATCATGACGTGTATAGGTTGTGTTATGTGTAATGCTTTAGTTACCTCTGAAAGTCATAACCGGATGAAATGTACGAAGTACAATAATTTGATGATTTATTCCATTAATTATTTTGGTGCTTCAGAGAAAATTTTAATGAAAACCAGAGCGTCAGAAGTCCCCCGGCGTTGAAACTAATTATTTGGCTTGGAACCTTAACATTCAGTACCCAGCATGAAAAGCATCCTCGAGTGATATCCTGTGGCAAGTTATCCACATACAAAATTTGCAAAGAATCCGTTCAGGTTTTTGAAAGTTACCATCCAGAAGTAACTATTTTTTTTACTTGTCTTCCTGGTACTTCAGCTTGTCACCCCTACTGAAACTTTTTTTCACCATACTGTCATGTATTCCAACTAGTTTCTCCATTTTTTCAGGCATTGTAGAATTTGAACGCACATGTTTTTTGGGTTTTTTTTTCTCGATCGGAAGAGGTTGATGACACTGACAGATTTATCTCCTTCCTTTAGCTCTGCATTGCCAAGATCAATGCCCTCACTCCACGATGTTGACCATCATCCTAACGCATGGCACGATCATACGTAGAAACTTCTGCTCATAGCCATGCACTAATGGATGATATCTGAGTATATTAGGCCATTTCCCAATTGGTCACCTCAGATTGATCCCATGAGATCCGAAATCGGCGCAATCACATTCATAAAACGAGGACACACCTCCAGAAAGCCATCGACTGAAATGATCCCTTGGTGGGCCTCGAAATGCCCCTATCACAAAATAAAAAGTATATCATTTTCCTGTAAACTGTCACCGATGTTATTAATTTGAAATAGGTAAGGTCGTTAGTAATACAATTTTTCTTAAGAAAAACAAAGAAGCATGCTCCATTAGAGTGAGAACTAACATAGCTGATTCGCACAACTTCGTTTTGGTCTCGCATAGAATCCCCCAGTCTTGCGCCTCTGCACTCAAATGAGACTGATATGTCTGATATCTGAGATGCCCAGGTCAAACTATTTAAATACAGATAATTTCAATGGCTGGTTTAAATGCGGTGGGCATGTGACTTGAGGCTTCAGGAACAATTTTCGAAGAGGATTATGTCCCTCCAGAAATATGTCCTTTGTGGCTGAGAGGTGGCACCGTGTGAAATACATGCCGAATCATAGCGATAAGCTAAGGGTAGTGTTAAGTGAAACGTGAAATGCCCTTAGCAAGCTAAGATGGATGTTGACTCAGTGGGCTCATTTCTCTCAACAGACTGTTCCACTATTAGGGAGTTCAGTGTAACATGTCAAAAAAATGTTCAATTATGAGATTAAATTTGTTGGAATAATATTTTCTTAAATATCATAACAGCAGGGGGGTTTTAGGCACTTTTTCATCTGGGTAACTCAGATTAAAAACTTGAATTTGAAAAATTGAGTTTTTGAGAAATTTTGAACTTGAGATTTGCCCCAAACAATTGAGTTTTTTTTATCGATGGGAAAATGCGCACCAAACACGCGCAAATTTTTTTTTGTTATATTGGATAAATATTGAATTCTTCAAGAGATAAGTCGAGTTCCCAAACGAAAATGTTGAATTGTCGTGACAAATACTCAAGCAAGATACCGGTAATTGTTGTTGTTGTTGTTGTTGTTGTTGCCTTCACTCGATCAACTCGCGAGTGCTACGTTAGCGTGTCTGGAGCAAGTCAAAATCGGCACGGGCAACGCAACGTTCATGTTCGTGTGTTAGCTGCCCGTGTTGGCAAGCACGATTATCTTCCGATTAAAATACTCAGTGACAAAGTTTTATTCAGCTTGTATTCTCCGCAATAAAACGTAGCTTGTTCTGGTTTAGTTACCGAATTGATGTTGCCAGGCATGAACAGTCAATGGAAATATAAGCTGATCGCGCCAGATCGTGCCAGTCAATCTAGTGAACTTCATTTTATTTATCCATTAGCTTTGCCTTTCGAGCAAGGTACTTTATTCGCTAATCACAGCGCCCTCAATCTCACGTTCGGCTATTTCCGTATTGGCGGATCGAGCTAAAATGAGTTCTGGGGCTAGATTGCAGCGCCCTCAACGAGCAGATCAATTACATAAAGGGAGATCGCTTCCAAGCAGCTCTCGCAAAAGTCTCACGAGAGCCCATTCAGCAATATGCGCAAAGACGTTTCCGCGCAAGTTCTGCCTTTTTTCAAACCGGAAGTTTAGAATTTTAGATGAACAATTTGGGCTTGAAAGACAGACTTCCCTTCATCTGAGACAACCCAAATTGTTACGAATTTCCATATCAATATCTGCTCCACATTTGGCCCTGTGACCGTAAGTCCCAACTCTGCTTTGTTTTTTCACAATCTTGCGGACAAGGCAATTTTTCCCCCCATGAGACCAAACTGATGCAATAAGGCTGCAACGCTTCGCGGCAGCCTTAACAATTGAATGGTAACCGAGATATGTATCATTATCGATTTCGCATAAATTAAAGATGGCCTCCAGCTAATCAGAAAAGCCTGTTTGGTAATTCGTTGAAAGTCGCTTGATGTATCGATGATGTATATCAAATTTCGTATTGAACAGTTGAATGGTTTCCGAGATATGGATCATTATCCATTTTGCATGAAATTAAAGATGAATAGGCTACTGGTTCTTGACTAGGTAAATAAGCATACCAAATTTGGAATTCATCAGCGGAACAGTTTTCCGGCTATCTCGCTCACGAACAAACGTACGGACAGACGGACATACAAGACGATGACAATACCCCATGGCCAAAATTGGCCGAGGGGTAAAAACATGGGTCTGTGCCTGATAAATTGAAGCCTTTTGGGGTTGCAAATCATTGACGGGTGGCAGAATTATACCCAAACACAATATATGAAGGTCGGGTGAGGGCTAGTTTGGGAGATAGAGGATGCGGCTTGGCACCCTGGGGGTGCGGAGATGCTCTTCTTGAGGGTAGTGGTGGTGTGCTGACATGAACGTCATAGAAAGCTCCCTGTACATAAATAACCGCACTGACAACTGCATGCCATCATCTGTCAGTCTGAAGACCAGCAAGGTTGAATTCAGTTCAATTCAGGAAATTGATCATGTGCACCCGAACTTTAGGAACTCAGTTGTAATTAATATAGTAAGTTACATATACATGTGTGGACACAAATGGTTCGTGCAGAAGCTTTAGGGTAAATCATATGATGTGGAATGCAATTAGTTGATAGCAAAATTGAAGGAAATGTTGTCCTTAAATTAAATTAAATTAAAAAACCAGGGATTCAGTACTGCGGGGATTTCCCCGCCAGTTATTTCATATTATACTTCTGAAATAAAATATGGTTCATGCAAAAGCTTTAGGGTAAATCATATGATGTGGAATAGGATGATTTCATAGAAAAACTGGAGGCCCATTTTAACTGGAACGGACAAGAAGAAGAGAAACTCAGTGGCGCCACCTTCAGGCAGATGTTGCTGAAACCGGCGACCGGTGTCTTGTCGCCAGGAAGGCGTATGCTGAATTTCTGGAGAATCCAACAAAGCATTTGGCAGTTATCGCTTGCAAAGAACATCACTTGCAAAGACATCCACGGACAGGAACGGACATGAAGAAGCGAGATCCAGTGGCGACACCTTCAAGCAGATGTTGCTGAAATGCAATAGCAGCGGCTGAACCAATGTCTTGTCGCAAGGAATGCGTTTGCCGAATTTCGGGAGAATGCGACAAAGCATTTGGAAGTTATCGCTTGTAAAGAATTCAAACTGACATCCCCGGACACAATGAATCAAGATCCATTTTGAACCAGTGGCGCCACCTTCAGGCAGATGTTGCTGAAATGCAATACGGACTGGCATCTTGTCGCAAGGAATGCGTATTCCGAATTTCGGAAGAATCCAACAAAGCTTTAGGAAGTTATCGCTTCGAACAGACATGCACGGACGCAAGAACTAGTGGCGCCACCTTCAGGCAGATGTTGCTGAAATGCAATAGCAGCAGCTGAACCAATGTCTTGTCGCAAGGAATGCGTTTGCCGAATTTCGGGCGAATGCGACAAAGCATTTGGAAGTTATCCCTTGTAAAGAATTCAAACTGACATCCCCGGACACAATGAACCAAGATCCATTTTGAACCAGTGGCGTCACCTTCAGGCAGATGTTGCTGAAATGCAATACGGACTGCCATCTTGTCGCAAGGAATGCGTATTCCGAATTTCGGAAGAATCCAACAAAGCTTTAGGAAGTTATCGCTTCGAACAGATATGCAAGGACGTATACGGACATCCACGGACACAAAGAAGCAAGAACTAGTGGCGCCGCCTTCAAGCAGATGTTGCTGAAATGCAATACGGACTGGCGTCTTGTCGCAAGGAATGCGTATGCCGAATTTCGGAAGAATCCAACAAAGTGTTATGAAGTTATCGCTTCGAACAGACATGCGCGGACGTACACGGACATCCACGGACACAAAGAAGCAAGAACCTTGCGGCAGGGGACAAAAACCCGAAGGGGCGCGTCTCGTTCAAATTACCTTTGTAGTGTAGTTGGATATATGTTTTCTTCAGTGTGGTTCACAATCCAACCAGGCTCTAGTCGGGATTGTATTTCCCCAGTACAATCCCCGCAAGCGAGATAGCGTTAATATTGGCACAATCAGTGATAATTAGGAATTGTATACATTCCTCCTCATCTCACAACATCGGCAAGCAAGATATATGGCTAAAGCGAGCATAATTTGGGTCAAACCAGGTTTTCTATAGATATGAGGCGTATCGGCATTTCATATGTCGAATATCCACTGAATATCCAATATCAAACGAATATCCATCGAATATCCAACGAATATCCAATGAATCTCCAACGAATACCCAAAGAATATTTTTGTCGTGACAAATACTCAAGCAAGATACCGGTAATTGTTGTTGTTGTTGTTGTTGTTGCCTTCACTCGATCAACTCGCGAGTGCTACGTTAGCGTGTCTGGAGCAAGTCAAAATCGGCACGGGCAACGCAACGTTCATGTTCGTGTGTTAGCTGCCCGTGTTGGCAAGCACGATTATCTTCCGATTAAAATACTCAGTGACAAAGTTTTATTCAGCTTGTATTCTCCGCAATAAAACGTAGCTTGTTCTGGTTTAGTTACCGAATTGATGTTGCCAGGCATGAACAGTCAATGGAAATATAAGCTGATCGCGCCAGATCGTGCCAGTCAATCTAGTGAACTTCATTTTATTTATCCATTAGCTTTGCCTTTCGAGCAAGGTACTTTATTCGCTAATCACAGCGCCCTCAATCTCACGTTCGGCTATTTCCGTATTGGCGGATCGAGCTAAAATGAGTTCTGGGGCTAGATTGCAGCGCCCTCAACGAGCAGATCAATTACATAAAGGGAGATCGCTTCCAAGCAGCTCTCGCAAAAGTCTCACGAGAGCCCATTCAGCAATATGCGCAAAGACGTTTCCGCGCAAGTTCTGCCTTTTTTCAAACCGGAAGTTTAGAATTTTAGATGAACAATTTGGGCTTGAAAGACAGACTTCCCTTCATCTGAGACAACCCAAATTGTTACGAATTTCCAGATCAATATCTGCTCCACATTTGGCCCTGTGACCGTAAGTCCCAACTCTGCTTTGTTTTTTCACAATCTTGCGGACAAGGCAATTTTTCCCCCCATGAGACCAAACTGATGCAATAAGGCTGCAACGCTTCGCGGCAGCCTTAACAATTGAATGGTAACCGAGATATGTATCATTATCGATTTCGCATAAATTAAAGATGGCCTCCAGCTAATCAGAAAAGCCTGTTTGGTAATTCGTTGAAAGTCGCTTGATGTATCGATGATGTATATCAAATTTCGTATTGAACAGTTGAATGGTTTCCGAGATATGGATCATTATCCATTTTGCATGAAATTAAAGATGAATAGGCTACTGGTTCTTGACTAGGTAAATAAGCATACCAAATTTGGAATTCATCAGCGGAACAGTTTTCCGGCTATCTCGCTCACGAACAGACGTACGGACAGACGGACATACAAGACGATGACAATACCCCGTGGCCAAAATTGGCTGAGGGGTAAAAACATGGGTCTGTGCCTGATAAATTGAAGCCTTTTGGGGTTGCAAATCATTGACGGGTGGCAGAATTATACCCAAACACAATATATGAAGGTCGGGTGAGGGCTAGTTTGGGAGATAGAGGATGCGGCTTGGCACCCTGGGGGTGCGGAGATGCTCTTCTTGAGGGTAGTGGTGGTGTGCTGACATGAACGTCATAGAAAGCTCCCTGTACATAAATAACCGCACTGACAACTGCATGCCATCATCTGTCAGTCTGAAGACCAGCAAGGTTGAATTCAGTTCAATTCAGGAAATTGATCATGTGCACCCGAACTTTAGGAACTCAGTTGTAATTAATATAGTAAGTTACATATACATGTGTGGACACAAATGGTTCGTGCAGAAGCTTTAGGGTAAATCATATGATGTGGAATGCAATTAGTTGATAGCAAAATTGAAGGAAATGTTGTCCTTAAATTAAATTAAATTAAAAAACCAGGGATTCAGTACTGCGGGGATTTCCCCGCCAGTTATTTCATATTATACTTCTGAAATAAAATATGGTTCATGCAAAAGCTTTAGGGTAAATCATATGATGTGGAATAGGATGATTTCATAGAAAAACTGGAGGCCCATTTTAACTGGAACGGACAAGAAGAAGAGAAACTCAGTGGCGCCACCTTCAGGCAGATGTTGCTGAAACCGGCGACCGGTGTCTTGTCGCCAGGAAGGCGTATGCTGAATTTCTGGAGAATCCAACAAAGCATTTGGCAGTTATCGCTTGCAAAGAACATCACTTGCAAAGACATCCACGGACAGGAACGGACATGAAGAAGCGAGATCCAGTGGCGACACCTTCAAGCAGATGTTGCTGAAATGCAATAGCAGCGGCTGAACCAATGTCTTGTCGCAAGGAATGCGTTTGCCGAATTTCGGGAGAATGCGACAAAGCATTTGGAAGTTATCGCTTGTAAAGAATTCAAACTGACATCCCCGGACACAATGAATCAAGATCCATTTTGAACCAGTGGCGCCACCTTCAGGCAGATGTTGCTGAAATGCAATACGGACTGGCATCTTGTCGCAAGGAATGCGTATTCCGAATTTCGGAAGAATCCAACAAAGCTTTAGGAAGTTATCGCTTCGAACAGACATGCACGGACGCAAGAACTAGTGGCGCCACCTTCAGGCAGATGTTGCTGAAATGCAATAGCAGCAGCTGAACCAATGTCTTGTCGCAAGGAATGCGTTTGCCGAATTTCGGGCGAATGCGACAAAGCATTTGGAAGTTATCCCTTGTAAAGAATTCAAACTGACATCCCCGGACACAATGAACCAAGATCCATTTTGAACCAGTGGCGTCACCTTCAGGCAGATGTTGCTGAAATGCAATACGGACTGCCATCTTGTCGCAAGGAATGCGTATTCCGAATTTCGGAAGAATCCAACAAAGCTTTAGGAAGTTATCGCTTCGAACAGATATGCAAGGACGTATACGGACATCCACGGACACAAAGAAGCAAGAACTAGTGGCGCCGCCTTCAAGCAGATGTTGCTGAAATGCAATACGGACTGGCGTCTTGTCGCAAGGAATGCGTATGCCGAATTTCGGAAGAATCCAACAAAGTGTTATGAAGTTATCGCTTCGAACAGACATGCGCGGACGTACACGGACATCCACGGACACAAAGAAGCAAGAACCTTGCGGCAGGGGACAAAAACCCGAAGGGGCGCGTCTCGTTCAAATTACCTTTGTAGTGTAGTTGGATATATGTTTTCTTCAGTGTGGTTCACAATCCAACCAGGCTCTAGTCGGGATTGTATTTCCCCAGTACAATCCCCGCAAGCGAGATAGCGTTAATATTGGCACAATCAGTGATAATTAGGAATTGTATACATTCCTCCTCATCTCACAACATCGGCAAGCAAGATATATGGCTAAAGCGAGCATAATTTGGGTCAAACCAGGTTTTCTATAGATATGAGGCGTATCGGCATTTCATATGTCGAATATCCACTGAATATCCAATATCAAACGAATATCCATCGAATATCCAACGAATATCCAATGAATCTCCAACGAATACCCAAAGAATATTTTTGAATATTTAACCTTTGTAAACCGGACCTGTGAGATCCGAATGTCCAATATCCAATATCAAACCCACTTCACACAGCCCAATGAATGTGCAGTTATAACACCACAACATAGAAATCGGGTCAGTGTTCCCCAGTGAGTGAATTATGACAACATGGTCTTCTAAATCTCAGTGAATATATGGTAAAATGATGGATTTTTCAATATCTTTGCTGCATGAGGAAAGATGGGGTATGACGATTCTTATTATTAATTTTTATTTTTATTTTTTATGTGTATAACGGGAATATAGTTGATAGTTGATCACTTTCAGCAATCTACGAACATTCATCTTGCTCTGGTCCTCGAGCCTGTAAGGCTATACGGACTTGTTCATGCACATAGTAAGAACATTCGTTAGCTCTATCTGGCCGAGGGAGGGGATATTATGGCCCCTTACCAAACCTTTTACCACAGAAAAACAAAGAGCTGAAATTTTCTGACTTTACTGCAAATCTGAGTGATGTCATTTTGAGACTATTTGCATCAATCAAGGAGTCAAGGATTATGGGAAAATCAAATTGGCGGTCATGTGGAATACCAGAAAAGCGATGTTTTCTTCAAACTTTCTTTCCGCTAGGAAAAGTGGCTAAACTATTTTAGTTCACATCAGATTCTTATTTACTATTTTATCTTGCAGTTTTTTCGTGGAAATTACGCGAACGCGTAAAAACGCGAAATCTGACCGAAAAATCAACCAAAAATGTCTTTTTAAAAATTACGTCACTGCGACATCATCGAAGCAGCCATCTTGAATTGTTTTACAATTTTTGGTAGAGCTTTACTCAAGAGTGTAGTGTGGCAAGTTTCGGTCTCCCAGCTCAAGGGGTAAGAAAATGCCTGGACAGTGCCTTAGATCTTTAGACTTCCACAAGTACATTGCATGAACAGAAGTGATACATGTAGCATTGTGTCGTTACGCTCTATTTGTGACGTAATTCTCATTTTTGAAGTCATACGAACGAAATAATTCAAATGTGTATACATTTATTAAGTTCATTTTCGGTCACAGAACTTTGATGTAATGTGATACATGTATGACGAAATCTCCTACACTCATTTTACTCAGGCAGCAAATGGGATCCCGCGTGAATTTCGCGATGAAAGCAAGGCACCTATACACATCCAAAGGGGACGCCAAAAAAATAATAATAACTGTGTTGGCTCTCTGTAATATGTTAAACTATATGACTTATCTGAAACAATAAACACGATAATGGGCTGAATTAAAAATATAAACGAAAGTAAAAATATAGCCACAGCGATAACACTGTTTTCCAAGGAATTAGCGAGTATGGAGAGAGAGAGAGAGAGAGAATTAGGGTTTAACGTCGCATTCTAGCGAGTATGGACATGCACCATATCAAATACATGTGGACGCAGCGAACAGCATCAAAAGGTCAAAAACTTAGAATCTGAATACCTCAAAACCTATGAAAAAAGTCTTTTCGCCATCTTGCTGGAACGCAATATAAACCGACGCCTTGTCTCAAGGAATGCAAACGCCAAATTTCGGAGGAATCCGACAAAGCGTTTAGAAGTTATCGCTTGCGAAGAATTTGAACGGACATCCACGGGCATGTACAGAAGATTGGAACAAGACCCATTGGCGCCACCTTCATGCGGATCTTGCTGAATTGCAATACCAATCAACGTCTTGCCGAAAAGAATGCAATTTCTGAAGAACGAGGCGCATGTTCCAAAGTTATTGCTTGTGAGCTTTCCTATGAATATCCACAAAAGGACGGAACGAACCCTAGTGGCGCCACCTTCAGGCAGATCTTGCTGAAACGCAACAGTAATCGACGTCTTGTCACAAGAAATGCATATGCCAAATGTCGGAGGAATTCGACAAAGCGTTTGTTTGAAAGTTGGGAAGAATTTGAACGGACACGAACGGACATGCACAAGACCAATTGGCGCCACCTTCAAGCGGATCTTGCTGAAACTCAATACCAACTGACGTCTTGTTGCAAGGAATGCAAACGCCAAATTTAGGAGGAATATGACAAAGCGCTTAGAAGTTATCGCTTGTGAAGAATTTGAACGAACATCCACAGGATCTTATTGACCGTATAAGTTCATTAATAGTATCTGTGTTCATGAAAACTGATCGTAGATATATTAATGTCGGAAGCCATAAAGCATTCTTTAGCTCGACTACATACAAGAGATATCATTCATGGGATGTTTCTTTGTTTATAGAGTTGCTTGAATTTCTCATTAAAAATATCTATGTGAAATTTGGCAACACAATATATCAGCAGCATATAGGTATTCCAATGGGTACTAATTGTGCACCTGTTGGCTGACCTGTATCTGTTCTCTTATGAATATGACTATATGCAGGCGCTTTCAAAAACCGATCCATTCAAAGCCCGTTCCTTCTCATTCACCAAACGCTATATAGACGATCTTCTCGCTGTGGATAATCGCTATATAAATGACGCAGTGAAGGATATATATCCACCTTCACTGGATTTGAAGGAAACTACAGATAGCCCTACAGGCACATCTTATTTAGATCTATATCTCTATAAAAATGAAGCGGGCATTCTCTCTCGTCGACTTTATGACAAAAGAGATGATTACAATTTCGACATCGTAAACTATCCCTTTCTGGATAGTAATATTCCAGTGGGACCTGCATATGGCGTATACATATCTCGCTTAGTAGCATTTGCTAGATCCTGTGTTAAATGTGATGATTTTAATCAACGTCGCAAAACATTGTTGCAGAAACTTATAAAACAGGGCTATTCCACCAAGCGCCTCCACTCAAAGTTTCTCAAATTTGGCGATACATATCGCATGCTGATAGCAAAATACGAACGTAGCGTGCAAGATCTATGGCGCTACGTTTCGTAACATGTGTCTAATTCCGCTTAACCCGGGGCTAGGGCCGTATGAGCCCATGTACTTCAAGATCCTCATGGTACTCATATGAACAGGCACAATCAAAGCGTGACTGAGGTACATCATTTTTAGATGACGACTCTATAACGAATATTATGGATTAAGAATACTGATCAGCGATACGGATTTGATATTTTGGAACATCATGATGTCTTGCCGGCATCATTGAAAACTGTTGACCGCTTCTCACTTGCAGGAAACAAGCCTATGTTTATGTATACTTTTGTCTTTTTGAATTTGGTGCTAATACTGTTATATGGAAATGGAATAGGTCTTTGGATTATGGACGCGGATATTCTCTAATGGACGACGGCTGGATTATGAATGACGGACTAGACGCTTGTAATGTACAGAAGATTGGAACAAGAACAATTGGCGCCACCTTCAGGCGGATCTTGCTGAAACGCAATACCAACCGACATCTTGTCTCAAGGAATGCAAACGCCAAATGCAAACGACAAAGCGTTTGGAAGTTATCGCTTGCGAAGAATTTGAACAGTCATCCACGGACATCCACGGACGCGAAGAAGCGAGGCTCATTTTAAAGTCCCCCGGCCGCGTTGCGTCGGGGGACAAAAAGGTATTGTAAAAAAAAGTTAAATGGTAGTGACATTTGGTCAGGAGTTGCTACATATACACCACAAATATACGCACATATAAGAATGAGCAGACAGACGGAACCGGGTAGACGTGGGACCCAAGTGTATTAGTGTGTTAGCTGCATGCCGAAGTTTGATATTCTCTACCGTCATCCATGATCCATAATAATCAAACTGTTTCATACGAAGCGGTCGTCACCACAGAACTGTAGTTTCATGAAAGAACGGTCAACAAGTGTGACAGGATTTGTCATTTGTCATCATGGTCAGTATACGCTGAATACTTTCACATATGTGTGGATTTCATCTCAAATTCTCTCGAATTCTTCCAAATCTCTTTCAGTTCACCGCGTTTACGTTTTCAGTCAGTGGACCTCTACTCCACAAGCAATTTATTTCTGTCACGCCGGGCTTCTGATGTTGATTATTCTGGGTACTTTAAGCATTTGCCTCTAATTTGCTTAATGGTCGCTTGGTCCTCGTATCGCTTACGTAATTCGGCAATTAAAGAAAATTGTGTTTAAGGGAAGCCGGTTCATGCAGGTTTTCCGCCATCATAGAAATAGCATTGGTACAAATCTTGTTCTCCACTTTGGGGAGATGTTTTTCTGAATCTGAAGTGGGTCAAGCCTTTCAGTCTTGTAGATGAGACACAGCTTGGGCGTTCAGTTTGCCAGCATAGCGCTCGGCTTTTCCACTGATGTTAATTGTCATCAGTTTCTTGGTTTTATTTAGACACGAGTGTGCGGATGTTCATTTTGAGTGGAGTAAATAGCACGCTATTTCGTGAAATGTTTTCTTGTTATCATGCGCAGACGATTTTTTTTATAGTTAATGGTAATGAGCCCTCCCACAGAAACTTTCGCACACCCTATATAATTTGTCTTTATACAGATACAAGTGTTCCTTGTAGCTATTTTGATGTACATATTTGTTGAAAACGCATTTCTTAATGATTTCAAATATATAAATATGTTTTCTATAAATCAGTAGCTTGTGAAGATATTTGAGTTTTAAAAAATCCATTAAAAAGATAAGCCTCATTTTTGAAATGGCTATTTTCAAAAAACACACAATTGAACTTATCGTAACTTACATCATCATTTCCTGTAGAAGACGATTCGAACAGGAAATTCGTGTCTCAGTTTTGTCAATTTTGGTCTAGCTCTTATTCTATTGACATTTAATTCAACTTCAAAGTTCAAAATTGTGAGTTGCCCAATTTTGTACAGAAATATGCAATTAAATGTTAATAGAATGAAAACTAAGCCAAAATTTATAAAACTGAGATACGGGTTTTTTGTTGGAGTTGTCTTCTACAGAAAATGAAATTGTAAGTCACGATAAGTTGAATACTTTTTTAAAAATAGCATTTAAAAAATTATAATTATATTTTATTTTATTTTTTAAATTCGAATATCTTCACGACCTACAGGTTTACAGTGAACAAATTTGTAAATTTGGAATCCTTAAGAAATGCGCTTGCAACAAATATATACCTTACCATAGATATGATGCATACTTTCAATTCTAGAGGGTGTGCAAAAGTGTGTGCAGGAGGGACTCAGTATCCTTAAATCAAGAATATTTTAAAGGATTGTGCAAAATACGTTTTGCAAAACGATAATTGAGAGCTGTCAAGGAATCGACACCACGTCTATCTTCGATTTACTGTCACAATAACAAGCTTCTTTGTCTGCATGCGGAGTAAATCATCTATGCTAATATTACGAATCAAAGAATAACGTTGGCCATTCAGTTCTCGATTCGAGAGGGGGGTCAATTGGCAGAGGTAATATCACGTTGTCTTATAGCGGCTTTCATATCTTTGAAGTCAAGTGTTCGTTCTTTGATCCCCTTCGGCGGCTCCGGTATGGGTAAAATTTAGAAACCTACAGGAGGGATGATGTCTGACAATTTTATTGACTTGGGATTGCCTATTCTCCCGAGGCATCAAATCCCCATAATGACTTTTTACAGACGATCCGCTATTTAAAACACTTTTGCGCAATAACTGATCGCTGTTGGTCATAGGAATAAAAATAGTTAAGCAATTTAATATTTCTCCGGTCTGGTAAAATAACGCCTCTTTCAATGTTATTTATTGAGAACATATATTGAGATCAATAATGCCGCACTTCTTTTTATGTGACTTTATTTGAGACGTACCGTTCCCTTCTCAAAGGAAGCTTTCTGTCTATTCCATTGTTGTATGGTGTTTAGTATTGAAGCTATAGAGTAAAATAGGATAATTTGGTAACGGCTAGGTGCGAGTTTATTTCACGGCGGTTAAAGCGGATGAAAGCTTTGGTCACTTTATGGAAATATTGTTTGCTGTTCATTACATAAAAAAATCAACCACTGTACGGTTGTCGTATTTTCTGAACGTTGTACCACGGTTGGCCAAAGATAAGCAAATGCTCCTGTAAATCGTCTCAACAGATACGCCTATTCCTTTGCATGTCCCCCGTTGCAAACACTGTATAATCAGCAAAGTACGTGTAGACAGTAGTTAACAATATATAATTTGAACTCTTAAGACCTGTGTAAAGACAACAAAATTGTCAATCCTGTAGACGCTCGAAATCATTACAGGCAGCAGTCGTTCATGAAGACTTTTAATCCGAATATCATTGCTCAGTTTCATACGACACGGATATACTGGTTTCTATGAAGATTCTCCTAAGAGTACAGGGATGAATGGTGTCGGTACTACACGGCAACTAGATTGTAGACAGGGTTCGGCAAGGGATGGTATTAGATAGCCTTGTAAAGCAGACATGGTCGGATACATTTTTACGTCCGGTCTGTCATTCTTTAATAAACTTCATTAGGGCCAGAGCCGATAATATTAACAGACACTGTTTCGGATGGCGGAAGCCATTGTGACACGTTACACATGAGTCCACCTTTGTGTCAATTTGCTTTGCCATCTTTGTACTTATTCGGGTAAATATTTAGCAAATTGAACCCAGGATGACAGGAGATGACCAAATGAGTCGGCTAAACTAACAACGGATGCTAGTTTGGATTGACTGATGGGGACGGTATTCGATTACGATATCCACTCATGCATCATCTGGTCCATAGACATACCTAACAATCCACCAATAGAAAGCGTGCTTGGGACGAACTGGCGTGTCAAATACACTTGGTTATCAATATGGAAGTTCTAATACAGAAAAGACGCACAGAAATTATGCGTGACATATGCTTATATAAGACATGGGTGTGCAATGATTTTTATAGTGGCATTGTTTGGACGGAGGTTAGTGAGTGAAAACACAAATAAATTTATTTCTGGGCCCTACACTATTAAAACAAAAGCGAACTGATTCAGAATTAAAGTTTATAACAGGATCACTTTTGCTTCAAATGATAAGTCACTGAAAATTTAGGAATATCTGGTTAGATTCCAATCTAACAAAATCATAAAAAGCGTGCATGTCCTGACATAGCTGATGTTGTTGCTATATCTAAATGTGCACTGTCTAGAACTCAGATATACTCACTTCTCTATGCCACAGCCTGAGCTTATCCAATCGTTGAACAGATCCACGCACAATATTTGTCTGGCTTTCACAATTTGTCAGAGCTGGATCGCTGAGCAACAACTTGCAAATTAAAAAAGAATCGGCTCAAGATCGCAATGCCCTGTGTAGACCTACAAGGGGGCCTAAACCCTGTTGGTGGACATTGTTTTGTCCAAAAGGCAGGGGAAGGACATACCACAAAGGAGACAATGGGAGAACCTATAACTTGTATGGCGCCAGGTACGACAGATGCCTATGTGAGTATGTGCGAGCTATATACATTTATAATCCGATACTTCTATGTAGTCCATGGGCAATGACCGAAATTTCTCCACCCGGTGACACTAGTATTGATTTTTGAAGTGGTATATTTCTGTTGATGTTATCCATATAAACGTTGCAGATCAGCAGCTTAACCTTACTAGGCCAGAGGCGGGGTCATGATGCCCCCCTACCAAACTTTCTACCCTATCTCAGAAACGACAAAAATGACAGCTGATACTCCGTGACTTTGCAGTTTATCATACTGGGGTCATTTTTATCTTATTTGCATAATCCCCGAGCAGAGGATGGTGGGTAAATTTAAAATGGCGGTCATGTGAGGAACCAGAAAAGTGATGTTTTCGTCGGTTTTCTTCAAAATTCCTGCTTTTCTGAGAGGAACAAGCGCTGGATGAGCGCAAAGACCTCCGTCGAGGCAACAGGGTCCGTAGGAGAATACATCGCTGAATAACATAGGGCCGGATGCCAAGCTTAATTTTGCATTTGTTGGATGTTAACTTCACCAATGGTAATTAACCTGGGATTTAGGGTTCCCCACTAGCATGTCCAGCCAGGGATGTGGAAGTCGCATTCCCCGCACATAAGTTTAGTCTGATTTCACGTGCTTGAAATATTGGGAATAGATTATATTGATGGAAAACCTTGAATACTGCTTGAGACATTAGGCCCCTTCCCAACCCCACCGTCCCCTGAGAGGATGCCCCCACCCAAATCAACACGTTAGCGGCAGAAATGAAACCCTGTGTGCCTAGTTGTACCAATTTGCTTGTGATTTTGTGCTATAGGCCCGACACATCAACACTTCATATTTTGTATGTGTACAGTATAGCATCATCACTGAGAGAATCCTCTACAAAACACACCTGATTTTACCGACACTCCATTCTGATCTGCATCAGCATCATGTGGTGAGGATTCAATGCGCTCGGTATAATTTTGTATACTGGTGTTACAGGTCACCTTCACCATACTGTATCAATGACCATGCACTTGTACATGTATCACATTCATATTGAATGGTGATGGCTGATGAGAATATTGCCCATATGGAACAAATGGCTGGATTCCAGCAAATAAAAAGTTCATATTAATCATAAACAACATACAGTTAATAATATTATCAAATAATTATGTGTATTCCTTGTCGACATAAATATATTATATTATGACTGAATCATGGTAACAGATATACACCTGAATCACACCATTTGTAGATCACTGTCGGGTTATCGCTTAACATTTAACAATTTCTGAAAATGACGGCATTTTAATATCTGTCCAACCTGATATAATTTACTGGCTTACCTATTCACAAATGCGTATTGGCTAAGATCACATTATGCCTTGTATATATACTGTGCGTATGGAGCTGTTTATAACTTTGTTCACTGCTGAAGATGCTATAACTAATAGCAAAATATACAGAATAAATTGTGATTCCTACTCGGAGTTGCTTTTCTTCTCTAGAATTGAAGTAAAATGGTGTGTTCTTCTGCATTTTGACAGAATATTTAGACTTTGAAGATGATATGTAATGATACCCCAAAATGAACTGAATTTTCCGTGTCATCTGTCTGTCTGTCTCTCTGTTTGCCCATCTTTCTTGTCATACCACATATGCAGCTGGTGATGGATCAGAAGGCTAATGAAATTGACTGACCTTCACCTGTTTTATCGAGGTAAAATTTAGCATTAGCAATAATTTTTAAAGGAGTGAAGATAGGCTCTCCAAATTCATAATACTTGTGCAATTGGTGACTGACTAGGAGCCTATCCCAGTTGACTGAATCTATTTTCTCATGTCATATACTGTATATTATGATATAACATGAAATATAGCTAGGCATTCTAAATTGATACCACATATGCAACTGATGATGGACCTGAAGTCTATGAATATGACTGACATTGGCCTATTTTCTCAAGGTCAAAAACTGTAAGTTAAGTCACATCTTAACTGCTAACATACACCTTCCAGAACAATTTAGCGAATTTTGCATGTGTTTCAACAGTCTAATGCTTCAACAGTAACTTAAACCATGCTGTATCGGTTGAGCTGTTAAAATAGCCTTTATTTCCTAGCTCTGACATACTGCATCACTGTCGAAATATGAGTACCAAGACAGAGTGATAGATCACACAGCCAGTGAAGGTTCCCGATTTACATTGAATGTCGTTATTGCCTAAGTAGTATTAGCAGCATTTTACAAGAACAACAATTCGCTGACTTACAGTGAAAAATTATAGTGAAAGGTATCTATTTTTTGTTGTTTGGCATTTTTATTTGCTGGCATTCTTTCAGATAGAATACAACAGCCTAATTCATACAATCAGGAATAAAAAGGGGGTTAAAATCTTTATGTTAAAGATTTCGTAGGAAATATAAAAGTGGCAATTTGAAAATTTATTTTTATTCGATTTTTTAATGTCGGTGGGCCCATGAAACGCAAAATAAAGTTGGCATTGCCTCACACTGGGTTTCAACCATTGGTGAAGAAATCCCTTCTACCAGGGACGATTCTTGATTGCTCATCCTCCAGGGGTATCTGCCCCCCACTCTGTCCCATCCTAAAAACAATTGCTACCCCTAATAGGGAGTGTGCCCAAATTGGGGAGATCTAAAGCCCTGTGAGTACCAAATTATGTGTTACAGAATTGTCTGGGGAAATGCTCTTCGCCCGTGTTTCACACGAGCTTTCATTTCAATTGTGTCCAAGAACATTGCTTCAAAATTTCGTCGGGAACCATGACTAACCCTATTGGAAATCACATGAATCGTGGGTTCCCCATATGACAATTATTTGGCGGGAGATTTCACGTTGCATTCCTAGACCTCCGTCTCATCGACGGAGGTAAAAAGGGCAAAACATTTCATTTCACATCAGATTATTATTTACAAATTTATTATGTAGTTTTCCCCACATTATCTGGTAGAGCTTGACCGAAGAGTATAGTGTAGTAAGTTTCAGTCCCCTACCTCAAGAGATAAGAAAGATAGCTCTCCTCCCCCAGGCTCCAAAACGTCCACACCCGGTAGGCTCAAGGGCAACATAGCACACTCTGTTTAGTCTTACCCATGTCCTTGTTTCGGATCCGTATAATCAGTTGACAACGTCATAATGACGGAATAACATGGCGCAGCCTTTATTATCAATTATTTTCTACTTCCCATTTGTTTTTCCAATGTGACCTATCAAATGTGGCTGAGGTTCTTTGAAGAGCTATTTGTTTGACTATGTTACCCACGTGTGATGACACTTGCTTAGGGTAGTTATAGCATACTTTCTGAACCCTCCACCCCCATCTTATTCCGAACTCATATTATATCATAGGGTATGATTCCTTGGATATTTTTTCATTATTACTGTCAGCTAAATCTTAAAGTTAAAACTGTTCACACTCTGAATTTTATATCATTGTCCACCGAAAGCAGTTGACGGGATTTCAAATGATTATTTGATCACGTCACGGTGACGTCATAACGTGAAAATTATTTATTTTCAATTTCTTTTTTAAATTGCTCTATCTGGCCTGGGCTTTTTGAAACCTGTCCAGGCCGGGGGGGGCCATTTGCCCCTCCCTAAATGACTTTCTCATCCCTTGAGCCAAGGAGCTGAAGCTTACCCCATCATATCCTTCCGTCAAGCTCTATTAGGAACTGTAAAATATCCAAGATGGCCGATTTGATGAAGTCACAGTGACGTCATATTCAAAACAAGCATTTTTGAATCGAATTTTTCGATTTTTTTTATTTATGCGGGTTTTTTTCGCAAAAACTACATAATAAATTAGTAAATAATAGTCTGATGCGGAATATAATAGACTATGCTCAATTTTCCTGAAAAACAAAGCAGGAGTTTTGCAGAAAGGTGACGGAAACATCAATTTTCTGGCGCCACGCATGGCCGCCATCTTGAAGTTACCCATGATCCTCTACTCGGGGGTTACGCAAATAGGCTTAAAATGACAAAAACTAAAAAGTTGCGGAGAGTCAGTTTTTTTGTCGTTCCGGAGATAAAGGAGAACGTCTGTTAGGTGGGGGGAGCATAATGGTTTTCCAAACGGATGTTTGCGGGTATGGTATATGGTCCTTGTGATATTTCCATTATGGCTAGAGAGCTGAAAATTACAAACCAGTACCTTCATGCCCTCTTTTATCGAAGCCTTTATTGGAACTATATTTGAATGGTGTGCTGACGGCACCGTGACGTATTAATGACGAAGAGTAGTTTTTATTTTCTCATTTTTCGCAAGTCCTGCAATCTTTCTTTGGAGAAATATATTAAATATGTTGATACATGTAGTTCCCACATGTGATAATCTACACGTGTGCAGATTGTTATTGCAAATGTACTTATTGCAAGCATTCTGAAAGCGATTATTACTGTGACGGTACGTAAGACGTGGAGAAGGGCAACATTCTGAGAGGTTGCGATATTTCGATTGATTCTCCGTCTTAGCTAGCTACCAATAGTCCTTCCTATCCGTATCTTCTCGCCAAATTCCGTGCTTCTGTCGTAAAAGGTATGATATGAAATGAAATTTTCCGCTTAATAAACCATTTTTCGCGATGAAAACTTTAGAAATGTTCACCATATCCATGAAGTTGCAATTGGTCTTGATATTGAGTACCAATATTTTTTCACTTTACAAATACTACACCATATTGTCCCCCTTTTATCATGAACTACTGCTAGACTTCTTAGAACTGGTGATCATTTTGAGGACGTTACCGTTACTTGCCATCTTGACCGATTGTTTCCCTAAAGGAAGTCAGAGTAAAATACATGCTTTTGTCATCCAAACATTATGACCAGATGATCCAGCCGGTGGTGTTATCTCGAACTAGGACGGTACTACCAAGAGAAACTATCATTATATGGCAAATGCCTGTGATCGAAATGCAATGTTTTCTTCTTAAAATGTACAAATATTACAGTTTCAGAAACATTTAGAAGTTGCCGATTCCACTATCGAGTCTCACGTGAACGCTGCTGGAAACAGCTCAAATGCATAGCCAATTGACTTCCAGATATTGCAAAAGAAGACAAAATACAAAAATCTAGTACCATCAATAATGTCTTTGAATATTCACATAGTCGCAAAAACATAGGGTATGCCTACTGAGGAACCTGATGGTGGCAAGACATCCAACAAATGAATAAAGCCATTCAGGATACCCACGGCTGGAGGTCGATAAAAGGCATCAATATTACATACGGTTCGAATTGGAGCTTCCTGGTAAAGTGCTTGAATAATAACCCTTTAACAGGAATAGAGTGTAATCGCGTCATGGAGTAGATTGCATTAAACTTTTATTAAATGTTTGTTATTTTGGGGACTAAAATACATGTACTATCCGAATACTGTTAATTTTTTTAAATGAATATTCAAACTATATATTATCAAACTTATCGGTAGCATTTCGCCAAGATCACATATAATTAGGCCTATTTTAAAGTCACAAAAATACCAAACGAGAAATACAGTATAATATTTGTATATCGAAGATAGCTATATTATGCTAAATATCACCAAAATATGTCAGTTTGACTCCACGATGTACCGGTATTGTATTTAAATCTGTTGACATTAGTTTTTATTAGGGGCCGCTATTTCTACGTTAAAACTACATGTCTATGAATAACTTTTTATGTCATCTATGGGTATTTCATTATAATTAACCAATATAGTTATTCATTGTTCCATGTAACAAATTTCTTATTTTAAATTAGTTCGGATTCCTGTAATTGAACACTCTTACATGTAGTTATAACCGGCCTTATGCGGTCTTATAAATCACGCCCCATTTTGAACGTATTTAATCCAGGAATGTAAATAAGACGGGGAATTATTTATTAAACACGTACGTTCGACTGACTCAGTGGTGCACTAAAAATCCCAACTGTATCCATGTTTTCCCGGAAGCCGTTTATTTCGAATCCAACATTTTCCCCCAAAAATAAAAGCGATTATTGAAACTGGCAGGAATATATCAAATTAGGTTAAAATTAAGGTAGCATTAAACAACACTTCACCAATTTAGCGACAGCAAACTTAACAAATACCAAACTATATCAAATCTGTACGCTTAAATACATATAGTTAAAATATCAATTGAAATGGGCAAACATCAATAAAGATTCGGACAACAAAAATTATTATTACATAATGCTACTTTTAAGTATCTGTCATACATAAAGAAATGCATGTACACGTTAAAACATATATTATAATTTGTTAATAGTGGAAGAAATCAACGTTAAAAATGTAGTTTTGTTTTGTGATGGGGATTGAACAAAATGAAGGAGCCTAGGAACGACCATGAAAAGATAAATATTTAACAGCAGAATTGAAGATATCCCTGTACTTGAGGGATTCGGAGCGGCTGCACCGTTTGTTTCTACATATAGCGATCCATATATAATATTACAAATTCAGATAAAAGTGAATAATGCGATTGAGGACTGGTGCGGAGAAAGCATGTAGGGCGAACCGAGTTACCCGGGTCTGTATCGGCTCACATTGGGAAAACGGTGTCGTCTCATTTCGCCAACTTTTATTGTTCTCTTACCAAAATGTCGAGTGTGCATTACATTATTTTGTCTTCTAATTGTGTAGCTTAACCATAACATCTATTTACACGTAAAAGTAATTTGCCTACCAATTTACTTATCCAAACGTTACAGAATTAATCATTGAATTATCGGATTATTTTTCCATTTCTGCAGAGTTTGCGTTATCTGGCTGGATAACGCGATAATCACGTGACTGTATTATTGCGGTTTCGTTTTCCAACGAACGATGAAACCATAGCAAACAAAGAAAGAAATAAACGCAATGGTTTTCTGTAAAACGAACGACTTCGTTGACTGCAGAACAAACGAATGCGTTGAATGTTTTTTTCCACGAAAATCAAAACGATGGGTGTAGAACTATTTTTTTATCGTTTAAACGAAGCAAAAACGATAAATGAGAACGCTCCTTAAATGGGATTTTGGGGTCCTATTTTCCTTTTAGTATAGGTGCGGCGTGCTCATGTACCTGATTGCACAATATTCCAGAACATTATCGGAATCCTTCGGAGATTTTGAGCTTCGTGCTTCCAGTGGTTTATTTAATAGAAGGCTTATTTTGAGAAAAGTTGTTAAAATGCTTGCGCTAATGTGGGAGTACAATAGCCGGGCTGAATACTGTAATCTAATACAGGCACCCAAATTCAATCAGAACTCGTTCGCAACAATTTTGTGATCTCTTGTCAACGTAGACTCAAGTGACTCCAGATTGACCTGAATCGTTACAAAAATGCGACAATGGTGGGTAATATCGACTTCTAACATGTCAAAGCGGTTTCCGCGTGCCATCCTTCGCTCTTGCTCGGTCTGCTAATGCAATAATCTCTGGATCTAGTACAATTTAGGAGTAGTAAACCGGACGGGAAATATATCTTGGACCTAGCTAAATCTACAGCATAACTCTTCTGGATGGTATCACTTGATATTAAAGCTCAAGTGATCTAATTTGCCAACTCACAAAAGGCACCCGACGTACAACTTGGAAGAACTACATGCAAGTACAAGAGTTTTTCTACAAGGTTGTACATTACACGAAAGTAAACTGATCGCACCATTTGGATACCCTTTTCTTGTGATGTGAGGAACTTTTAAGTATCCATCGTATGGTTTTCCATACATTCGACCGCCTTCTCTCTTGTTTGGGCTTAACTATAAGTCAAGCAAAAGTAATTTGTTCTGTCTGAATCCTGGACAGACGTATTATTATAGCAAGTTCATTGGTTCTGCTTAGGAATGTCATAGGTATATATACATTTATCTGATTCTTTTCTGTCGGGTCATGGCTGTGAATTTTTTTCACGGCTGGGCTTTGCATGTTTAAGTAATACAACTGGCATCATGAAACGATCTGGCTATAATACGATGCCGGAATATTCCGTGTAAAATAGCCCCTGCGTTTTACAGGAGATGGACGTAGTAGCATGGGCCACCACCCTAAATCTGTCCGTCGAATTGCCTCATAATCAACACTTCAAACCTCTCTATTTCCTCGTAATTACTAAGAGCCTCCTGTAACCACGAGCATCCCAGTTAATCAACCCAGGGATCATACGTAAATGAACAATCGTCTTTCGATTTTAACGGACATGCATAATATATTTTATCTTTTTAGAGTGATATTTAATTTCATTTAACTTTTGATGTATTCGACCTCTGTTGGCCAAATGCGGTATACCGCTTAGAAAATGTTCAATAAATGACACTGAAACACGAGCTGTTTTGAATTTTAACAGTTCCACTGAACCGGAGAAACGTTGTATCGCATAAAATAGTGTTCTCCCTGGGATGAATAACGATCAGTCCTTCAACTAAAAGTACATTCAATAACGCTTCGTCGTAACAAAATGTGTTAGAGATGCCTGAAGGTCTAAAGGAATTGATCGAATAGGCAGTCCAGATTCAATGAGATTGTCAAACTGCATTCCACCCGTCTAGCCTAAAACTTTCTACCCATATCGGCACCGCAGAAGGAAGAACGCACATTAAATTTCAAAGATACCAATACCCCCGATAAGACATCATGTTATATTGCATCCTCCAAACTACCTCCTCACCGAATCTCAAATTGAATATGGCCAGCCTTATACCTAAATTCGCCCTAAAGGGTATCCGTGTCTAGAAACGAAAATTGTTACTGTGATATAATTGAACCTATCACAGGCGTGGTGCCGTGTTTTGAGCGAGGGAAGCTTTTGCTGACAGTTGTTTTCAGTTGTCATTAAACAGAACGTATCTTTCGCAAAACCTGGGAATAATCATGATTGAAGTGATACCCATGCACATTCATGCATACCAGGAAACATTTCGTGGTGAACAGCAAAGTAAACAGTCCATCACTTAAGTCTGAATAACCAAAAAGCTGATCATAATTAACAGGAGCGGGAAAGCGGACGATGTTAAAGTGAATACCCGAGTACCCCAGCCGTGTTTCATCGTCAATAGCGAAAGGCTTGTCCCACTTTTGATTCGGAAGAAACCTCTCCAAAGTAGGTAACAAGATCTGTACTAATGTCATTTTTATGATGATGAAAAATTTGAATAAACCCGTTTCTCCTGAATCCAATTTCTTTAATTACATAATTAGGTAATCGATATTACAACCATGCTAACATTAAGCAAATCAGGAAGAACTGAGGAAGGTACTTAACAGAAACAACATCGAAGCCAAGCGTAGGGCAAAATATTGCCCGGGTAGTAGTGGTCCACTGAGTGGTAACTTAGATATAGATGATAGCAAATGATTTGAGAGAATCTGGGAAGAATGTCCTGTATATGCAAGAGCATTCAGCGTATAATGAGTGACAGGACGACAATCGTATCACAACTGTTGACGGCCTCTATAACTTTCATGATATTAGCTGTGGCTTACTTAATACGTTTCTGTGCTAACGGATTCAGTATCAAGTACCACCATATTGAACAATTCATTGTGTTTTGATTGACATTTTGGAGACACCACCCTGCCCTACATTTGAAAATCAAGCTTGTACTCCCACGGTTACTTAAGATAGGCTCAGTGTGTTGCCCTCTATGACTCCGGGTTATAGTCTCCGGGCCAAGCACAGTTTTGTATAGATATAACCAATAATCTTATGAAAAATCTCTTTATTTATTGTTCCCTTATTTATTATATTTATATCATTCTTATTATTGTTGAGCTCGCTGTTGCTGATACTTTCTCAGACAAATACTTCAATTTATACGTCGGTACGAAATATAGATTATACTGGATTTTATTATTTCATTTGAATTGAAGTCAAGCTCTCAAATTCTATTCCTTCCATAAGTGATACGTCTTGTTATTCCCTATGTTTATGAAACATCATGATGTCTTGCCGGCATCATTGAAAACTGTTGACCGCTTCTCTCTTGCAGGAAACTAGCCTATGTTTATGTATACTATGATTGTCTTTTTGAATTTGGTGCTAATACTGTTATATGGAATATGGAATAGGTATTGGGATTATGGACGCGGATATTCTTTAATGGACGACGGCTGATTTATGAATGACGGAGCAGGCGCTTGTAATTCGTGTATGCTTATATCGTTATGGCCTTTATATTACTGAAATACCCACGTGTTGACGCATTATTGTACTCAGACAGACTATAGTTCGATCACCTACGTGAAAGATGAAACTGAAATTGCTGATATAAATAGTTATTCGGCATCCTGATACTCCCTCACTCTAATCTTAATGCTTCGTAAGAAAGCTGGAATCGCTATGTGTTCCGTTTAATGGCCGACAATTATGCTCATCCTGTCTCAGATTCAAAGTATATCTAAATTTGGCAGCATTAACTCATTCAGGGGTTAGTTTTATGAGTAGGGCGCTTTAGTCGTCCGTAAATGCATCGTTCGCGGAATTATGAAGGCCACAAGGATGCAGGAGGCACAACAAAATAAGAATCGGTCGACATCATTCTTGACTGAAGACTGCACACCAAAAAATTACGATGCATGACCATTATAGAAAAACTAGCTGAAACAATTCCGCTTATAATCCCTTGGAGCTAACTAGCAAGCATGTCCCAATTCGCAAGAATCCCCTTCCAGGGAAACAACAATTTAATTTTGAATAATATTACAGTGCTGTGATGTGTTTCGTGTGATCCGTTGTTCCATCATCATTTATTTTATTTTGAATTGCGCCAATAAAAAATCCTTTTCTTCCCACGCATTAATACGAAGTACACATTTGGCAAATTGTATCATCATCATCTTGATCAGCTTCGAAACTATGCATCTATGATCAACATGTACACCAACGTTACATCTAAACAGCATTATGCCCTTGTATATCCAATCAACTGGATATATTAGTCTGAATGTAGATAACTAGCGATGGATGATGAGTTTGAATAACACACAATATATTTGTCAAAAAATCGTTCAAGGAATTAATAAAAATTCACGTCTCTACCTCAGCACCATAAGATAAAAAATTTCCTTTTTACTACCGTTTTTTTCTGCGAACAACTTAGTAAAGATGGGACTCATCACTCCTCTTCCCATGTGCATATTCAAAATGCCAGATGAAGTGACAAAAACACGAAACGGGGACTACACCACTAATAGGCAGGGGAGCGTCTTCAGCAGATGGTACAACCGTTGCCTGTCGCTTTGTAACGTGAGTCAACGACATGTCGAGGTGAACTTATCGGATAATTAATAAAATAATTGAGTAGATTTACGAAATTATTTTGGTGGGTCTTTTATCAAATAGAAAATCGCACCTTCATGGGTGGCGTTTAACTGCTAAAATGTAATCATTCTGTACATTTGTAGGACAGAAATATTTTCGGGGCAAAAACATGTAGATAACTGCAAAGTAAATCACTTTGTTTTTGACAATTTCTGGCAAATTCTTAATACAGACAGTTGTGTTGACAGTAAAGGCCTGGCCTGCAGCTGTGTTGAATATTTTGCAGCTGTGTTGAATATTATTGTTTGTTGCGGGGATCGTCTCAGGGTAGACGTGGATATGGGGAGCTGCTGGAAGCTAAGTTAGATATCATATTAATGAAATATTTATATATTTATAAACATGATAGTAGCTACACAACAAGTTTGTAAACATGGACATCTTGGATGCATGGATTCTATAGAATATTTGCAATTTGATTACAATATAAAACATTATGTGTGTATGGCGGCATGCATTTTGTTATTGCAGCAGCCTCAGATTGGGCATTCAGTATTTGCTTGTCACTGCTAAAACAATTTCCGGGTTTATAATCGAAAAGAACATTTTTATTAGAGTTAGTATTATTTCGAAATATGCATGGAATAAAATTTTGAATAAAACCCAAAATAAAAATGTTTCCAGGCAAGACACATCATGATGTTCTTCTATGTCGTCGTATAACTCATGTTCAAACGACCCCTCAGTGAAATTAGACACAAAACAAAGCGCCAGTTCATGTCAGCAACTATAGCCATGAAAATCCACAAAACCTTTAAACCTTTACAGAAAGGTCAAACACCTGGAAAAACACTGTAACATGCCGGTGAGATCCTGAACGGCATACTACTGTGAGAAGTCAAACAAAAGCGCAGGCTGATACTACATTGTACATGTACTAAAGCAATATGTTATGGCGTTTCTGTATACCAGCCAATTTTGTATTAGCTTGGTGCTATTCTGATGATAATAATAATATCTACTTATTTCTACGAGGAGACTGCCTTTGTAAAGTGCATGCTAGAAGTGTGGTGGTGAATCGTACTACGATCCACACCAAATCACCACAAAATGCAGTCGATCTAGACCATTCGATCACCTCGCTGATTTATATATATGCTTATAGTGCTTATATATTGAGGACTCTACACTCTAAGCTCAGAAGGTGCAAAAAAGGTGCAAAAAAGGTGTAAATCAAACGTTTACACCTTCTAGGTTCATGTTTACACCCTTAGGAGGTGTAAATAAGGTGTAGAAAAGGTGCAAATGTATGAAGATTGATTCCAACCCTGATTTTACACCCGTAAAGGTGTAAATTTATTAAAAGGTGTTAAAAAGGTGTAAATACTTAATTTTTCATACACATTTGGAACTTAATTTCTGTGTTGAGGAAATGTAATTCCTTGTCATGCTTACGGTAAACCATCAAAATTTTCAAGCACTCCAACTTTCTACACAAAATTAAATCAATGGATCTAACAATTTGACCAGTCTCTCTAACATTTGAGCAAAAATCCAACGGAAATATTATAATAAAAACCGAGCTGCAGACCATAAGATTCAATCCCCCAGTCGGTTTTACGAGGGAGTGAAAATTGAACAGCCGCTCTAGTGTTCTCACTCAAGGTTGAGCCCAAGACTACAGGGGCGGGGGGGGGGGAGGGGCGTTCTGGGGTTTTGAATATCAACAGTATGTAAATATTATGTATCATGCAGAGTCGACAAAAGCACGTTGTTTGTCGACCAATGTAAGAAGTTATCAGATCGATATCTACAGTGCTGATAACTGCTTAGCTATCAGATAAAGTGATTTTCAACTTCATTTCAATGAGGGATTTGCACAATAAGCAGTGAATACAACGGAAACTGCTTTGATTGATCCACTGAGACAGGAAGGTGTGAAATGGACTAAACGGTTCGAAGTGATAATCATGACAGCTTGTTGTGCATGTTACCCATTAACAATTGTGCGATTATCGTCGCAAATTATTACTTGGTAAAGTAATGGTTACCATCCTGTCCGGAAACGACCCCTTTTAACACACCATAATCATAATCCGCGGCCTGCCTTTATCTCATATCTCTTTGACGCTAACGCAAAGTTTTGGTTAAACTATACATATCGGTGATCGGATTCTATTGCTCAATTAGTTTTTGAGTTTATTCTGCAAATGCCTAACAATATATGCATCGCTTCTATTGTTCATGAATTTGTAAATAAGCATGGCTTCGCTTCCCATGCTGTCCACCATTTTCAATATAAGCCGACGCGATATTACTTCAAAACAAACTTCCATTACGATAAATTGGGCGCAGCCGTTGTTTTCACGTCGCTCGTTCTATGCATCAAGTGGGCTTTTTGTGAGATGGCGACTTGCCTGCTGTTGATCGGTGAGAACCGAAAGAAAGAAAATCGCTTTACCTTTTGCAACTCCCAGCCTGTCGGACCTTAAAGATCACATTTCACAGAATGCTACCTTAGCTGATCTAATTGGCATTAACGACGTAACCTTACAGGTAAATATGCCATTTTTTAATATTTGTACAATATAATTGCCCCTGTGAACCCAGGTCGGAGCAGGGAGATACATGTAAACAGGTATGTAATTAGAGGGTGAAGAAAATGTTACATCTTACAGACAATTTATACCGGAGAATATATTTTTTATATTGTCGGAATCAGTAATCGAAACATAGTTTCAACTGTGCTAAAATTGTGACTCGATTGAGTATTTTCTTTTGCTCACGGTATTTTATTCAACTTCTGCCAACAGAACAGAACAAGCTCGAAACTTTGTCGAATTAACTAACATACATGCGAAAAAATACGATGCTATGATAACATACACTTTTGCAAAATTTGATTAATATAATCTGCTCAGACAGATTGTTTGACTCAATCAACTTAGTGACGCTTAAAAATATAGAAATTCTATTTAAATGTCATCAATAGAAGGCCCCAAAATGAGATAGAAACGAGTCAGAACTGGTTAGCCTGGTGCCCCGATTATGTAGGTGCTTGTTACCTATACCATTGTGTTCGGGAACCAGGTTATAAATGATACTAGTCAATGCGCATGCGTACAAGGATCACGTGGGAGAAAATGGAGGGCGGTTTGATTTTCTTCCGGAAAGGTTTGTTTCAAACTTTGCGAAATCGTGTCGATTTAGCCCACTATAGTCGCACATATTTGTTAGTATTATCTTCATTAGATAGGAGTGCAACTACCTCGAACATGTCACTGTTGAAAATGTGCTTCAAAATGCTCAGCAACCTGTAACCATCTCGGTCATCTATACGCGATAAGACTGACCCTGGCCCTGGGATCGTGTGTATCCATTTACAGCCTACTTTCGGCTAGCTAAATAATATATAGCCCTCCCGAGTATGAGGGCTATAGGTCGGCCCCAGTCACGTCCAGCGAGGGTTTTAGATAATTTTATTACGAATCACCCACCTCTGAAACTGCCGTACATCTAATCCCTATCCCCTCCTGCGCACTATTTTAAAATCTTGTGCACTATTGTGAAATAGTGACGAATATATCGCCGTCTGAATTTTCCAGTCGACGACTTTCACTTTACACGCGCCATGTTCAATTGCAAATGGCCCATATACACATATAGCGTGATGTCACCAACATGGCGCGTAGAGAGTTGAAGTTTTCGACTGGAAAATTCAGACGGCGATATATGCGTCACTATTTCACAATAGTGCGCAAGATTTTAAAATAGTGCGCAGGAGGGGATAGAGATTAGATGTACGGAAGTTTCAGAGGTGGGTGATTCGTAATAAAATTATCTAAAACCCTCGCTGGAGGTGACTGGGGCCGACCTATAGCCCTCATACTCGGGAGGGCTATATATTATTTAGCTAACTTTCGGCAAGTGCGAGAGGGAATTTCCAGAAATCAATACCACGTGACTTCGTCAGCCAATCAGCTAAAGTCTACGGACGTAACCCCAACGTAACTCGCCATTTTCGAATCATGTGATGCCCTACTTGTTGAAAATTACAGATCTACCACACCTCTTGGGTGATACGAAAGTTATTTATATCTATATATTTTGTAAGCCTAGCCTATATCTGTTTCCCAAGTGGTTTGAAAACCTGTAATTTATCAGATTTCTCGAGTCTGTTCTCTGCCGGATGAAGGCCGAACAGAATCCCGTAATATACCGGATATCGCTCCGCAATAATGGAGACTCACGATTCGCAAGCCATCTTATGGATGGCGAAGTGTACGCAAATGAATGCTCAGCTCACATAAAAAGTGGGAGTTCATTTGCCTGAATGCGAATCCAATATGGCGGCATAAATTTGTTCAGTGAT
>JAVTVY010005523.1:0-40056 GCA_036873755.1 Hanleya hanleyi | reverse complement strand
CAGGGGCAATCACTTCAGGTGTTAAACTTGAATCTTTAAAGGGTTCATATTGAGTCGTTTGTGAAATAAAACCACACGATTAATTGCAACAAAAATATTATATAACACCATAGTGTAACAACAAAACATATTAAGATTTCGGTTAAACGCATGAAATGAATGCTCCAAGTTGTACACATAAAAAATTAAACTTAAGCAGGGAATATAAAATTAACATTCAGGATAAATTTATGCAGATAGTATATAATTATAATTAATCATAATTTGTAATTCAAATTTCACCTGATTTGAGAGCAATTGCCGGTCCATATAACACCGCGCCCATGTACAGAGCCTGAAAACAAACTTAAGATAAAACATAAAGAACGGGTTCAACTGTAGATAAGGGCAGCATGGTTTGTACCATGTTTGTCTGGCACAGGCGGTAGATTAAAGTATCAAACAGATTAGGCTCTCTGAGGATCCATTGTGACCAGTGTCTGTAGAGACTAATTTTCAAAATTCGAAATTCAAATTTTTTTGTAGTTTTGGTTAGGTTTTTGTTAGGGTTTTGCTAGGGTATGTTTGTTTGGGTCATCGTCGCCGTGTGACCAATAAGGTTAGGTGCGACGTTAAACTTCAAACAACCAACCAACCAACCAATAAACTGTAGATATAACGGAAGCGGGAATTCCAGCCCGCCAGGGACCCTCTTTCTACTGCTTTTCAAAGAAGAAAAAAGGGAAAGCTGAAATTTTGCGACTGTGTAGCTCATCATAGTCGGATCACTTTGAGTCTAGAAGAAATGTAGCATGCAGATGGGCATAGGTAAATTCAAAATGGTAAGCATATGGGTGTAACAGGAAAGTTGCGTTTTGTCGTTTTTCTTCAAAATATCTCATTCTTTCTGTGTAAAAATGTTTGACACTTTTTTATTTTACATCATATTTGCAAAGAAAATTGCATAATTGAAATTAACGAAAAATCAGCCGACAAATCCAACCTATCTTGCCTGGACAATTTGGGGTGTCCCGTGGCCTGCGGTGTGGGAGAGACAAGGAACTCGCGACTCGTAATCTATCATGAAAAATGTAAAATTATTATATCGTAAATGGAAGTTCAATAAAATTGAAACCACCCTAAAATTATTCTGTCGATATGATCAAGCAAAATACTCACATTTTGAAGTGTAGCCATAACCGATCCGATTTTTCGGACAGCCACTGATTTGTACCTTCTCTCCAAATACTGAAAAAACAAAACAGAAACCCACCGAACATAAAATTTCGCCAAAAACTGGGGGCGTGGAGCGAGAGTTATACATAGATGCGTCTATTTATAAGTTATAGAACTTCTAGTGTAGTCTGCAACACTGAAGAGAAGTCGATTAGATGATGACCATAAATAACTGACATTTTGGTTAGCACTTTCCCGGTGAAGCATACCAAAGGAGAGGGGCTTCTGTCTTCCAAATTCTAACGCCCGACTTCCACCTTAAATTCTTATCCAATCATATCAACAGGAAAACTGAATGTATCGAAAACTAGTTATTTAGTGGTCCTCGGTCCATATCCTCCGCATACTGGAACTTTGTTCCGGTGAGGTTTACCCCGGAGGTGCTAGCGTGAATCCAAGTATCAAGTGTATAATCTAAAGGCAGTCGGGCTGGCTCTCCATACTTGAGCCCCAAAAGGCTTAGGTGAGCCTAATGTGAGCTCAGTTAACATGGGTAAGCTAAATAGATCCAATATAAAAGCCGGCGAACCAGAGGCAAGTTTGTCCGCTCACGGCATGCGACAGGCTCAAATCAAAGTCTGACGATAAAAACTGTTGCTCAATTTGGACTGAAGGGAGTAGATCACGTTCAGTCCCATGTGCCTATGAAATTATAACAGTTATAACGCCTACGAAGTTATAACATGGGTATTTTTAATGAGCAGTGTGACTAACGTCGCAGGACCTACGAAGTAGGGTTTGATATGATTTAAGTGTGTACTTGACCTGAGACATGTTTTTGCCAATTTCGAGGTTTATAGATCACCTAAGTAGTTCTGCCCCAGGGGTGAGGAAATCCTTCCGAGGGTAGTGCATAGATTGAATAAGTGTAGCATCATGTAAGCCCCCAGAATATATGGGGATTGGGGGATTCCATCCAACGATAACCATTCTCAGATGGTCTGAATCTCGAATGGACCAGGCTTCCTGGTATCAGGGAACCTTCAAAAGTTACATTGAAACATACAACCAAGGGTTCCCGATGGGCATGACAGCGCACTCGCTGAGCTATCAATAAATAATAAAAAATAATTATAAATCAAATTTTCATCACAATTCGGTCAGCTCAGAACTTGCTGGTAGCAGTCCCCTAATGCACGTTCATGCCAAAAATCAAGGTGCTAATGTCAACGCGGTTCTCCTTATTTTGCCGACGAAAGGATTGAGATGGACTGACTGACTCATTCACTCATTAACTCATTACCGGACAATTTGCAAATTTCATTTCATTCCATTTCATTTGGATATATATTTTATCTCCTGATAAGGGAGAAATACAACGAGGGCTATATGTGAGCGGAAACACATCCTATAGCATGTGATGTGGCTCACGTGCAGCCGACAACGGTTTACAGCTGACAGCGGTAAAATCCTTACACCATTAATGACTTCAACGAAATAGGCCGAGCAGTCGTGAATGATTCAAACCCTGATACGAAGTCCGACATCATTATAACTCCATACGAATTCACGTGTGAAACTGTGTCGAAATGACTGAATGAATGTTCCTGTCCTGCACCTTGATTTAGGAAAATTATATTTTGTCTTACATGACACAATTATATATAGTTGATACTGCATGTGACTCCCAGGCCCTCAAAATATGGGGTCTCTATATATAACCCCATGCTTTTTATATAAAGCATATTTTTATATTATACATAGAGACCCCATATTTCGACACTTCAACGTAATATCACCGTTCACACCCCCGAAAACTTGTTTTGAGGGCCTGTGATGTGGCTAAATGAATCGATTTCAGTTGACATGCTTGGATTGACAGGCGCTATTATCCTTAACCTCAAAACCAAGTGACAAGTCAGTAACGTGATTGACACTCGATGATGTATCTGATATACCAGCCAGGAAGGAGTGGCTCACTCGTCCCCTGGTGTCTTATCACGATGTAACTATAACGTACAGATCAAAGGTACAAACCACAAATTGTAGCGTAAAAGCATCTGTCGGAGATCTGAACTTGAGAATAACAGCGACCTGTATACGATACAAGGTAGAAATCCCAATCTAAAGAAAATGGTAAATGCCCTGCTTAAATTTCGAAGATGAAGGCAGTTGAACGGTAACATGATGGCATACAACAGTAGACAAAAACAACATACCGGTTTAGTATGTTCAGAAGAGTTATATTTAAGAGACAATTTCATAATGTGAACAGTCAATGTACAGATTGACTTCCTCTATATCGACGGATACAAACCGTATTATTATACCTCATGTAAATTCCTAAAGTTTTCATTGGTTGACAGCCTGTCACGTGTCATTCTTCAAATCGTGATGTTCAGTGATGATGCAGTCATATCTTGCCTTACCGTTGAATAAATGTCATGTACCACGGCAGAGCGTTGTACATCACAAATTATTCCACGGCGACATCTGCCGGAACAAGGGTTGCCTCCCATAGTGCGCGTGCCAGCATACTCCCCGAAACGAAGATTTCGGCCTGACGTGTATACGTCGGCCCGTTGGTGATAGAAATTAGTGAATGTGATTTGGTATTTGACTGAAATAAATTTGGTATATTTTGAAAAGGTACGTAAGATCACCGCGGACGTTACTCATCCAAATTATGCGATTGAGTCGACAAACAAACCGAGAATCGAACAGTTGATCTTGACACGGCGTTTTGAAATCAACAACGGTCGCGTAGTGTTGAACACGATATGCTTATTTCAACGTACCATCCTCATTCACATGATTATAAAGTCCCCATTTTATTCAAATAGGACATTCGGTATAATAAAACAACTATTGCATGTTATAGAGTGGGACATCACGATTTGTCAGCTCTCGACAAGCGATGTACAACGAGCGCATAACATGCTATAATTGTATAATGTTCTACAGAAATAAGTCATTAATTTTGGCGTGGAAACGACCAATCTTAACTCAAAACGGTAAATTCGCACCAATACATAAGAGATAAAAACGTCAGTTAACAAAACAAAATCAAATGATTTTATATCATGTTTAATTCACGTAAGAATTTTGCTGAAATACATGCAGCAGTGGCGTTATAACATAAACGTCATACATACATGTAATTACATGTAATAATGATTGCATTAGTAACTTCACCATTTGTATACACAACGTAAGTAGTAGGGGAGCAGTATCACAGGCCCCACACATCCTCCCAAATCCACATTGCCTCCCAAATCCACCGAGCGCTGTCTTACGTCATTAACGATTTATATTTGTATAAATTATTGCGTCTGGATATTAATAAATTATATGCGTTATAATTTACCTGAATATATATATTATAGATCTACATATGGCATTATTAATAAATTCTCCGAATTTATACGATAATCGTTAATAACGATTCAAAACACGGAGTATATTTTAGGTTTTATATCGGTTTTACAAGAAGGGTGTTATTTCGATATATATTTTTATGTAGTATAGATTTATGATATTATTAATAATTTCTCCGAATCTGTACGTTAATCATCCATATATGAGCTCTATATTGTAGACTATTAATTTTTACAAATTGCAATTAGCATTACCAAACACTCGACTGATAATTACGGTATATATATATTTAACCTCGCTATACAGATAGGAGGCGGTCATGGTACATAATTGTATTGATTTTAGCCCCTGTCAATGCGAAGGGGTGTATAGCGGTAACAGCTGTGATTGAATAAACAGAGATGACGCGGTTTGGTTATAGACAAGCGTTTCAATTATTGCCCTCATAACTTGATTGCAATTAGTATATGATAATATTGGGGTTCGAATGTTTATATCGCTAGTTGAATGTTTATATCGCTAGTTGAAAGGGTATACCGTGAAATAGATCATTATTTGAGAATCGTTTGTCGAAATAATCAAAACCAATAGTAACAATAAAGAGCTGCCACACCTATCTATGGATGGTATATTTATTATCACTGGATACTCGTTGTAACCGACTATCGTCCATATAAAGTCATATCGAAACGACTCTGGACGGTGGCTGAAAGAAAGAAGAACACGACTTCGGTTGTTAAAGTTCAAAGTATATATTTATTTATACAAATGAATTTAGTAATGACCGTTACAAAACGAAAATACAACTGAGCTAGCCTAGTACACAAACGCCGATTGTATTTCCATAATCCTGTGAAAGAGCTGAGGGTATATCGATAACGAACGCAACGGTACGACCTGGTGGCGAAATCAACTAATCAAGAGGTTTGATCGGTTGTCTTGTGTACTCGCGCGGTAAAAGTCTGTTTATTAAGAATTTACGCATCTCAGCGGCAGATTCTTCGGCTTCATCGTTTGATAAGTCATCTTCCTCGCGCATCCGTTTCTTAGTCGCCATTACTTTCTGATGAATCGGGTGCTGCCGTAGTTTTCTCCATAACCTTAAATTACGGACGTAGATATTTCGGAACCTTGTCTGTATTCTAGGTAAAAGCTTGTCATATGCCATCTGATGCGCAATTGGTTCATCCATTCCGCCTTCTTCGTAAACTTCCGCAAGATCGTTTATATCGGATTCATGATCATCAATCGCTTCATCCGCGAAGAGATCCCACAAACACTCGTCATCCTCGACGTCATCATTGTCACCAGCAGTATCATCATTATCGTCATCATCATCATCCGTAACTTCTCTGTCATCATCAGCGTCGTCACCATTACCTTCACCATCATTGTCATCATCATTATCTTCACCATCGGCGTCAGTAGCGTCGGTATCATTTTGATCACCATGGTAGCCAAAAGTTTGACCTGGAGTATATGTATTTTTACCATTACTACCGGAACTGGAAAAATCGTCCCCATGGACAATATTTCCGCCCGCATGGTAATACGACCTTCCGCATGGTAATACGACCGTCGTAGGCTCACTCACCGTCATCGTATAGGGTTGCTCTACTCTACTTGTTGGACCTATAGCGAGGCTCGGTGGTGTCTCTTGGTTTTGTTTGCATCGAATGTGTCTGAGCATACTATCGCGACGCGAGAAGATTCTCTGACAGAACGTACACGTACACGACATGATGATCAGTCGACCGATACATATGGACTGATGAGGGACCCGTGTTCATTCCTATATGTACAGTCACCACCACCACCACCACCGGGATAGGGCTCAAAAGGTCACGAAAGTTCATATAAAGTCCTATATGTACAGACACCACCACCGGGATAGGACTCAAAAGGTCACGAAAGTTCATATAAAGTCCTATATGTACAGACACCACTACCACCGGGATAGGACTCAAAAAGTCACGAAAGTTCATATAAAATCCTATATGTACAGACACCACCACCACCGGGATAGGACTCAAAAGTTCACGAAAGTTCATATAAAGTCCTATATGTACAGACACCACCACCGGGATAGGACTCAAAAGGTCACGAAAGTTCATATAAAGTCCTATATGTACAGACACCACCACCACCACCGGGTGTGTGGATTTTAAGAACTTTTCATGAACTTTTGGGAACTTCCTCGGACTATTCTTGGACCTGGAGTATATGTATTTTTACCATTACTACCGGAACTGGAAAAATCGTCCCCATGGACAATATTTCCGCCCGCATGGTAATACGACCTTCCGCATGGTAATACGACCGTCGTAGGCTCACTCACCGTCATCGTATAGGGTTGCTCTACTCTACTTGTTGGACCTATAGCGAGGCTCGGTGGTGTCTCTTGGTTTTGTTTGCATCGAATGTGTCTGAGCATACTATCGCGACGCGAGAAGATTCTCTGACAGAACGTACACGTACACGACATGTTGATCAGTCGACCGATACATATGGACTGATGAGGGACCCGTGTTCATTCCTATATGTACAGTCACCACCACCACCACCACCACCACCGGGATAGGGCTCAAAAGGTCACGAAAGTTCATATAAAGTCCTATATGTACAGACACCACCACCGGGATAGGACTCAAAAGGTCACGAAAGTTCATATAAAGTCCTATATGTACAGACACCACTACCACCGGGATAGGACTCAAAAAGTCACGAAAGTTCATATAAAGTCCTATATGTACAGACACCACCACCACCGGGATAGGACTCAAAAGTTCACGAAAGTTCATATAAAGTCCTATATGTACAGACACCACCACCGGGATAGGACTCAAAAGGTCACGAAAGTTCATATAAAGTCCTATATGTACAGACACCACCACCACCACCGGGTGTGTGGATTTTAAGAACTTTTCATGGACTTTTGGGAACTTCCTCGGACTATTCTTGGACTTGCGTGGATTTTTAGGAACTTTTCATGAAATTTTGGGGACTTCCTCGGACTATTCTTGGACTTGCGTGGATTTTTTAGGAACTTTTCATGAACTTTTAGGGACTATTCTTGGACTATTCTTGGACTTGTGCGGATTTTAAGAACTTTTCATGAACTTTTGGGAACTTCCTCGGATTATTCTTGGACTTACGTGGATTTTTAGGAACTTTTCATGAACTTTGGGGGACTTCCTCGGACTATTGTTGGACTTACGTGGATTTTTAGGAACTTTTCATGAACTTTTGTGGAAAACAATAAAGAGCTGCTACACCTATCTGTGAATGGTATGTTTATTATCACTGGATACCTGTTTTAACCGACTATCGCCCATATAAAGTCATATCGAAACGACTCTGGACGGTGGCTGGAGAAAAGAAGAACACAACTTCGGTTGTTAAAGTTCAAAGTTTATATTTATTTATACAAATTAATTTAGTAATGACAGTTTCAAAACGACAATATAACTGAGCAATCCTAGTACCCAAACGTCAATTTCATTTCCATAACGTTAAACATCGACATTCGGCTAAAGTGATATGACTATTTGCCAACAGGGGGCGTCGTTTCATACGTCATCATCGGAGTTATCTCCCACTAGTTCCAGTTTTTGTCACCAGGGCAATGAGTGGGCAATACGACCGAACATGGGAAAACCCTGATGTAAGACGAGGACCCGGATGTAAGATGAGGACCCGGATGTAAAACTACAATACCCAGGGAAGTGACCTTTGACCCTGCGTTACTCGGAAGTGACGTTATCGTACGCCGGCACACACACACACACCTGGTGCACCCACACCCTAGTGTACACTATGCCCTACGGGCTATAGGGTACAGGGTGCACCGCGTATGTGTGTGTGCCTGCGTACGATAACGTCACTTCCGAGTAGCGCAGGGTCAAAGGTCACTTCCCTGGGTATTGTAGTTTTACATCCGGGTCCTCATCTTACATCCGGGTCCTCATCTTACATCAGGGTTTTTCCATGTTCGGTCGTATTGACCACTCATTGCCCTGGTGATATATTGTCGTTTTGAAACTGTCATTACTAAATTAATTTGTATAAATAAATATAAACTTTGAACTTTAACAACCGAAGTTGTGTTCTTCTTTTCTCCAGCCACCGTCCAGAGTCGTTTCGATATGACTTTATATGGGCGATAGTCGGTTAAAACAGGTATCCAGTGATAATAAACATACCATTCACAGATAGGTGTAGCAGCTCTTTATTGTTTTCCACAAAAGTTCATGAAAAGTTCCTAAAAATCCACGTAAGTCCAAGAATAGTCCGAGGAAGTCCCCCAAAGTCCATGAAAAGTTCCTAAAAATCCACGTAAGTCCAAGACTAATCCGAGGAAGTTCCCAAAAGTCCATGAAAAGTTCTTAAAACCCAAGAATAGTCCAAGAATAGTCCCTAAAAGTTCATGAAAAGTTCCTAAAAAATCCACGTAAGTCCAAGAATAGTCCGAGGAAGTTCCCAAAAGTTCATGAAAAGTTCTTAAAATCCACACAAGTCCAAGAATAGTCCAAGAATAGTCCCTAAAAGTTCATGAAAAGTTCCTAAAAATCCACGCAAGTCCAAGAATAGTCCGAGGAAGTCTCCCAAAGTTCATGAAAAGTTCCTAAAAATCCACGCAAGTCCAAGAATAGTCCAAGAATAGTCCCTAAAAGTTCATGAAAAGTTCCTAAAAATCCACGCAAGTCCAAGAATAGTCCGAGGAAGTCCCACAAAGTTCATGAAAAGTTCCTAAAAATCCACGGAAGTCCAAGAATAGTCCCTAAAAGTTCATGAAAAGTTCCTAAAAATCCACGCAAGTCCAAGAATAGTCCGAGGAAGTCCCCAAAATTTCATGAAAAGTTCCTAAAAATCCACGTAAGTCCAAGAATAGTCCAAGAATAGTCCCTAAAAGTTCATGAAAAGTTCCTAAAAATCCACGCAAGTCCAAGAATAGCCCAAGAATAGTCCCTAAAAGTTCATGAAAAGTTCCTAAAAATCCACGCAAGTCCAAGAATAGTCCGAGGAAGTCCCCAAAAGTTCATGAAAAGTTCCTAAAAATCCACGCAAATCCAAGAATAGTCCAAGAATAGTCCCTAAAAGTTCATGAAAAGTCCCTAAAAATCCGTGCAAGTCCAAGAATAGTCCGAGGAAGTCCCCCAAAGTTCATGAAAAGTTCCTAAAAAATCCACGCAAGTCCAAGAATAGTCCGAGGAAGTCCCCAAAAGTTCATGAAAAGTTCCTAAAAATCTACGCAAGTCCAAGAATAATCACAGGTTTGATTATTTCGATTGCTTCATTCGCCAATAGCGACAAAACTCACAACTACAACAGCTCGGACACATAAAAACCCCGAATGACACCTGTCGAGCGAAACACGCGCAATCTCGGCATAAACTAACGCGACATTTTCCACAAACTTCGACGTCTAATGACTGATTACAGTTTTTGCAAACTCTGGGCGAGAATAAACGAAATAATTCGCCCACACATTTACGTGTTTTAATCTCCGGAAGTGAAGGGGAATTATTTAGGAGAATAGTCGTCGGACTTCTTATATTCAGATTCCAATCATCGTCATTATAAACGGGCCGTGTTTCAACGACCCCATCTATGGCGAATACAGTCTCCAAACTAGGCCAACCGGAACTACCTAAAATGTCCGCATTTTCTCGTACGAATCCGGCCCACGTAGAGTTGTTAGCCTATAAAAAATATAGAGTTGAATATTAAAAGTGAGTAGCCCTTGTATTCAAATCATTTATAATCGATCATTTACAACGCCGTTCGCTATGTACATCGTTATATCGACAAAGTCGTATAATAAAAACGTATCGGTATTATCTGCGAGTAGATCGTAATAAAATTACAATACTTACGTACGATTCTTTAGGTGTGATAGTATTTTTCAGTAAATTCGCCATTCGGAAGTAAGATATAAATTGAATTCTATTAGAGGTATATATATTTCGACAAACGATTCTCAAATAATGATCTATTTCACGGTATACCCTTTCAACTCCCGCTATACGTTGATTGTATTGTATAATTGCCCTAATTAAATCGATATCGGTCTGTAAATATAAACATTCGAACCCCCCAATATTATCATATACTAATTGCAATCGAGTTATGAGGGCGATAATTGAAACACTTGTCTATAACCAAACCACGCCATCTCTGTTTATTCAATCACAGCTGTTACACCATCGACTATAGTTCAATCTCGCATGTTTATATCGGAACGCTCTAGAATCAATACAATTATGTACTATGACAGCCTTCTATCTATATAGCGAAATTATAATCGATATTTACCGTACCAAATGTACGGTGTATTATTCAACACAAAATGTCGCTATGTACCAATTACAATAACGCTTTTCGTGTAACCTAATATACGCCGTGTTTTTAAATCCTTAACGTACAGATTCGGAGAATTTATTAATAATATCATAAATCTATACTACATAAAAATATATATCGAAATAACATATTTTTGTAAAAGCGGTATGAAACCTAAAATATACTCCGTGTTTTGAATCGTTATTAATAATTAACGTATAAATTCGGAGAATTTATTTATAATATCATATGTAGATCTTTAATATATATATTCAGGTAAATTATAACGTATATAATTTATTAATATCCAGACGCAATAATTTATACAAACAGAAATTGTTAATGACGTAAGACAGCGCTCGGTGGATTTGGGAGGCAATGTGGATTTGGGAGGATGTGTGGGGCCTGTAATACTCTTCCCCTACTACTGGCATCGGAGACTAAACAGTCCAACAGCAGAAACCTACCATAAACAGAAAATAAATTGGAGCGATATGCAAGAGAAAATCTGATGACGTCTAGCGACTGAAGAGCAACCATATGACTCTGCAGGAAAGTCTCCGTGAGCACCTCACATTCAGACCCGATAATACGGTGGATTCTCGGACGTAGCCTATTAAAGTATCTCTGTCACGCTTTTATTGTTGGTGTTCATGTGGAGACCATGAAGTATCCACACGGCGTCTAGCACCGACTTAAATGGAATTAGATACGCTAGCTGGAGAGCTGTGATGACAGATTAGTTCAAAGAAATAACTCATCTGATGTTAATGGATGAGCCTCGAGGACGTCTGATGGAGTAAACGGCTCAACGTAGGGTAAACCTGGTAAATGCAAGAATACCAAGAAAAAACTAACCTGCAATGGCCGACGTCGTACAGTTTAAATTTCCCACAAAAGGAATAAACCTACATGTACATATATCATATATTTGTCGAGTGACATGTAAAGAGGGTAAGCCTCGGGGACTAACAGTCCAGCAGCAGAACCCTATCATATACAGGTAATAAATTGGAGCGATATGTAAGAGGGCAAGAAGTGAAAACATTTGACATCTGGCGATTAAAGAGCAACCATATGACCCTACAGGAAAGCCTCCTTCGGCACCTCACATTCAGACTCGAGAAAACGGTGGATTCTCGGAAGTAGCCTAAGTATCTCAGCCGCGCTGAATAACTGACGACCTGGCAACTGCTGATGACATAATTGTTCCAATTGCTTCATTAATATTTGTTACAATTCATCCGTATTCTATTTCAGCGAAAAGGTAACCTCGTCCAATATCTTGGAGGATATTTTGGTCAAAAATACACAAAATTTCCGCGGAGCAAATCTGTTTTATCTACATTAACCCTATCTGGCCTGGGCGATTTGGGGTGTGTCGCAGCCTGGCGGGTGGGGTGGGGGGGGGCGGAAAGTCCCCCTATATATTTTCTCTACCACTAAGGCTAGAGCGCTGAAACTTACCACACAGTATCTTTGATTCAAGCTCTACCGGAAAATGTAAAAAAATCCAAGATGGCCGCCATGATGACGTCACAGTGACGTCATCATATCGGAAGCCATTTTTCGGCCTTTTTGGGGTCGATTTTTCGAAATTTTCATTTTTCCGATTTTGCTCTCGAAAAAAATCAAATAAAATATAGAATAATTAGTTTTGCATAAATACTTTCAAGGCCTTTTAGGCAAGGAAAATGTGAAGAAATGGAGCGAAAAGATTGAAAAACACGACTTTCGCGGATACCACATGACCGCCATAAATTTACCCATGATCCTCTACCCGGGGGTATATGAAAATAGGCTCAAAATGACCCCAATAAGATAAGCTTAAAAGTCGCCAAGTTTCAGCCTCCTCGGTTTTGTCGTTTCGGAGTAGCAGAGAAAAGTTCACTGGAAAGTGCCCCCCCCCCAGCCCAGGTAGGGTTAAGCGATCTCCGGGATATCACAGGTAAAAATCATGAGTAATAAAGACCATAGAACCGTCATCATCAGCTGTTTGACTTCATCGTAGGACAGACGGAACGTGTGCAAACATCTGAATCACCAACGCTAGCTATGTTTCCCTCAAACAAATATTTCTCAAAGTGACGCAATTCAACTCTTGAGAGTAGCATGTGAAGTGTCTCCAGCAATTATAGATATCATAGTTATCAGGAATAAATGATAAATGATATGCTCTCAAATTTCTAAAGGACTATATTCGTTGGAACTGACACAAAGTTGAGTACATGAACATTAAAATGTGCTCCAATGTTTGCTGTTAAAATCCGCCCCTGCAACCACCCGAGTCCCTCTTGGATCCTCTCCCACTTGAAGGCCCTGGTCACTGTATTATCTGCCGCGTGAATAGGGCTGCATACAACTATTCCAGTCTAAGGATTGACCTCACATTAATTGCAACAGGGGGTTTCTCAGCTATTTGATATCCAGCTATATGTCAGCTCTAACATATGAAAAATCTGGAAAATCCCCTAAATCTGAGAAACAATATAGTATAGCTATTACCTGTCAACAAAATCTACAATGTTCTCAACACAATGAAGTTAGAAAATACAGGTAAAATAAATGACGCATCATACGTTACTTGTGGTATCATCGATCAATCATGGATCTAGTGCTGCAGAAATGGAAGCGACAATTCAGAGTTGGTAAAATACGTCGAGCCAAACAATTGTAAGGAATGTAAAGGTAAAACCTTTGTACCATGCAGGACGACCGTCGTGAAAACGACAAAATGTTACCATGATCTATGTCTCTTTCAGAGAGTTCATAATTTAGACAACAACGAACTTTTTCGCGGTTGTGACGACACTGAAAAACATTTAACCGTCTCTAGCCAACGTTTCTATAGACAACTGACAACGTCGTCGTGGGACTCCGCCAGGCGAAACAATACGCTGGCAGTCACTTAGTACAATGTGCAACGCTACCGCAATCCGCAATCAGACTGACTGCCTCTGGAAACTGGGCTACCGATGACACACAGAATACATCATGTACATTCACGGACTCTTATCGCAGCATATACAAGTAATTTGCCTTGACCTATCTTATGATGGTCAAATTCATTATGATGGGAGACAACTTTTGACGTGTGAAATAACTTCGTTGCAAGACAGACTACCAATAACATGGAACATCGCGATTTACACAAGGACGCGTGATAGACTTTCCTGGGCTATTTGGGGTGTATCGAATCATCGGGGCAGGGGGAGGCGGAAAGTGCCCCTATATATTTTCGCTATCCATAAGGCTAGAGTGCTAAAACTTATCACACTATATCTTTCGATCAAGTTCTAATAAAAAGCGTAAAAAGCCCAAGCTGGACGCCGTGATGATGCCATTTATTTTTGATATATTTTTTCTTCGCAACAAATGCATATTAAAATAGTAAATAATAATCTGACGTGAAGCAAATTATCTTCTGGCGAAAAATGACGAAAACATCACATTTCTGGTATCAAACATGATCTCCATTTAAAATTTGCCAATGCATGATCCTCTGCTTGAGAGGTAAAGCAAATAGGTTAAAAATGACTCCAGTAAAATAAACTTCAAAGTCACGGATTGTGAGCTCTTAAGATTTTGTTATTCCGGAGATAAAAACCAACAGGGTCAAAAACTGACCCCCCCCCCCCTCCCACCGTCAGGTAGGGTTAATGCGATAGGATTTGGGATTACATAGACACTTCACCTTAAACACACCCCCTCCCAAAACTCTTTTTGGGGGGCCTGTGGTTGCTACCATTGGATTTCCGACTAAAAACGACAATCAGTAGATCATTAAAGCAGTCCTGGATATCTGCTAACCATGTCGGCGTTTGTAAGTGTATTTCGATGTAAAAAGCTGTTCTCCGGAGAAAGATCAAACAGCATGATGTGTATAGTTTGTCAGTAACGAAATCCTCTTGTAGTGAAAAATTTCAGTGCACAGACGAAGAACTCCGAAGGTGCTATTGTTAAACTTGAACACTGACTGACATACATGTATCGACGTCATGCCAGCTCTGCAGTTACTCCCCCCCCCCACCGTCAGGTAGGGTTAATGCGATAGGATTTGGGAGTAGTATAGAAAACTGATTTATTGCCTCATTGACCTACTTATTTGTTCCCCCGGGTAAAATTTAAGGGGGAACTTTGTGAGGCTCTCTACGGGTGGGTTATGTGGCAGAGCTCTTGGTGGGAACTTTTCAATATCCGAAAAGTACACATAAACTGATGACGTCATCACGATTATTCTTCCGCGGTGATGCGGTCTGGCGGTGATGCTGTCGCGGGAAAAAGCTTCCGCGGAGAAAAAGTAGTCCCCAGACTTCAAATACGCTGCATGGTCCGATTGGGTCGAGTGAGGTATCAAAGTGAAGCATTCGTGAAGGGGCATCCAGTCATGGGTGGGTGCATGTAAAATTAGGATTTTTTCCCCGAAACTATAAAAAGCGGAACACGGACTTTACCCCTAAAATAGGGGAAAACACCTATCAACCCTAGCCAAAAGGGCTAATATCGGGCCCCGGGATTATTGGGACCTGCCTATCAAGTCAATGGGGTGGGTGCATGTAAAATTAGGATATTTTCCCGAAACTATAAAAAGCGAAATACGGACTTTACCCCTAAAATAGGGGAAAACACCTATCACCTCTAGCCCAAAGGGCTAATATCGGTCCCCGGGCTTATTGGGGCCTGCCTATCAAGTCAATGGGATGGGTGCATGTAAAATTAGGATTGTTTTCCGAAACTATAAAAAGCGGAACTCGGACTTTACCCCTACAATAGGGTCTGTATTATACAATATAAGGGAAAATGCCTCTATGGGGTATGGGGATGGTCAAATTTTTTTGTGGATGTTACTATGGCATGTGGGTTCTCGTTTTTCTCGTCTCGCCGAGAAAAACACGATGGGAAGGGTCCCGGAGCGAAGCGGTGAAATTTTTGGGAAAAGTCACCGAGGTCTGTATATAGGCCCATAGGCTGGCCATGGGGGGTATAGGTCCAACCTGGGAAATTCACACACGTTCATTGTGATATGGGTTGCTTGGATTTGTTTTTCACGTCTCGTCATTTAGAACACGATGGGAAGGGTCTCGGAGCGCAACGGTGAAATTTTTGGAAAAGTACCATATAGCCCATATAGTCCCATACTGGCTATATGGGGGTATAGGTCCAACCTGAAAAATTCACACACGTTCATTGTGATATGGGTTGTTTGGTCTTGTTTTTCACGTCTCGTCATTTAGAACATGATGGGAAGGGTCCCGGAGCGCAACGATGAATTTTTTGGAAAAGTACCATATAGCCCATATAGTCCCATACTGGCTATATGGGGGTATAGGTTCAACCTGGAAAATTCACACACGTTCATTGTGATATGGGTTGTTTGGTCTTGTTTTTTCACGTCTCGTCATTTAGAACACGATGGGAAGGGTCCCGGAGCGAAACGGTGAAATTTTTGGAAAAAGCTCACCGAGGCCTGGGTAGGCCCATAGGCCTATACTGCATGGCTATGGAGGTATAGGTTCATACGGGGTGAACGTTTTGGGGTCTAGGTGAGCCCCTAATGGTGCTATGGTGTCGCATGAGGTCTTATTTTGAAGCTCTCGTGGAGTTTGTAATGTATCGAACAGTCGCCCACCTCAAGACCCTCATATATACCCGGATGACGGACGTTACCGAAAAGACACGGACTTTACCGAAAAGACACGGACGTACCCGAAAAGACACGGACGTACCCGAAAAGACACGAAGGTGAACGACATTGTGGAAAAACCCCACAGACAGGTCAGTACATGTCCTATCATGTTCACAGGTTACGCCCCATTCACGCATAATAAAAGGATTGATCTGTGATCTGTGTTGTTGTTGCTCTCTTTTTTTTGGACTAAGGGCAGTGAAGGAAGGTATTTTGTGTAGAGATGGACCATCCTTGGTCCGAATGCGTCGTGTGAGGTGTCATCTTGTAGCAACGCCCGCCAACGCCAAGCTTAACGCTTCAACGCCCTGGTGAAATAGCTCAGAAGTTCTGATTTTCCAGATATTCCATGGAATTGTCACTAATTCTTCGAAATGCAGTGACGCCCGTCAACGCTCGTAGTTACGCCTTAACGCTCTAACATAATGCCTTGACGCCATGATATAGACCGGAGAGAGAACAACAACAACAACAAGGATGACACATGAGAGAACAACAACAAGAAGAAGTTTTTTCATATAGTTTATTTTGCCCAATGTTACATCATACCCACCCTGGGGGAGCCGCGTTGGGTATGTTTACAACTCAAAAAGACTCTTGCCCAATCAGAGGCCACCATTTGCATCTGTCATATTCGTTCCTGTCCGTTAGATGTATTCTTGTCCAATCAGAAGTCGCCATTTCAGAAAGTTCTATCTTCGACCATGTTCGCTCTGAACCGTTTATTCTAATCATCGTCGGACAGGCCTGGATATTCTTCGGGCAGCATGTCCTGAAACAGTTGTTTGCGCATTCTGATCGCATTTTCCAGAGCCTCGGTGGGTGGTAGCCCCATAGCCTCTTCCAAGTGACGCTTGGTCTTCATGATGGACCTGTGCGTGGGATCGTCTTTCATTTCAAGCGGTAGTAATTTGGGTGTACGTCTGTTGTGAATTATCCTCTCCGGCGTCCTCGATCGCTGCAGCGTAACTATTGATAGCTGCTGTCACAATACGATCCCAGAAGGTAGGTTCTGCCTCACTTTCCACGGACGTAGGCTGACTATCTGAGGTCAAGCTCTCCGTGTCACTAGATAGATTCTCAGCAATCTCTGTTTCGGTATCAGTCGATACACTCTCAGCAGTCTCTGTATCAGCATCCGCCTCAACGGACTCCTCGGAGTCTTCAATCTCATGTATATTTTTCTGGTGTCGCATCATATCGTAATGTCTGGTGAACGTGCGTTCGCACTCAGAGCAAGTATAAGCCATGTTGACGGTTGAACGTCGACTGTGCGTGTTTTTGGAAATACGCTTGCTTTTATAGGCAGTAACGCCCATCAACGCTTAGCTTAACGCTTCAACGCCCTGGTGAATTAGCTCAGAAGCTCTGATTTTCATGGAATTGACACCAATTCATCGAAATGCAGTGACGCCCGTCAACGCCCGTCGTTACGCCTTGACGCCCGTCTCAACGCCTTAACACACTTTCTTAACGCTTTAGCGCCGTTTAATGATGCGTTCGAACAAATGTTTCTTTTGTGCTATTGCTCTGACACACGCCGCTTTCCAGTTCATGCCCGAGGTTTTCAACATCGACGCTGTTCTTTCAATTTCCATATGGACTGGGTCCTTATCCAACAATTTCATATGGGTCACGAGATCGACATACCGCTGACGTACAGCCCGTCGTAGCCTGGGTGCCAATTCGACCAATACATAAGGACTGATGAGGGACACATGTTCATTCCTATATGTACAGACACCACCACCAACACCACCACCACACACTACCACCACACAAACACACACACACACACCACCACCACATTCCACCACCACCACCACCACCGCCACCACCACCACAACCACCACCACCGCCACCACCGGGCGTTGACGGGCGTAACCGCCCGGTGGTGGTGGTGGGAGCTCCCGTCTGGCAGAGCTCTTCGATCGGAGCTCTTGGAGCTCAAAGCGTGTGGAGTTCAGAGCTCGGAAGTGACATTTGCATATGACCTCTTTGAGGTCACTTCCGCTTCCGTTCACGTGACCAGAACTGACCGTTGACCCCTGCACGCACAATAGGTAATACCATACCAACAATATCACATACTACACACACACAAACACACTACCACCACATTCCACCACCACCACCATCGCCACCACCGGGCGCTGACGGGCGTCAACGCCCGGTGGTGGTGGTGGGAGCTCCCGTGTGGCAGAGCTCTTGGATCGGAGCTCTTGGAGCTCAAAGCGTGTGGAGCTCAGAGCTCGGAAGTGACATTTGCATATGACCTCTGTGAGGTCTATTTCGCCTCCGATCACTTGACCGGAACTGACCTTTGACCCCTGCGCGCAATTTTTATCCGGTATTGTTAGCGCGCGCAGGGGTCAAAGGTCAGTTCCGGTCACGTGACCGGAGGCGGAAGTGACCTCACAGAGGTCATATGCAAATGTCACTTCCGAGCTCTGAGCTCCACACGCTTTGAGCTCCAAGAGCTCCGATCTAAGAGCTCTGCCACACGGGAGCTCCCACCACCACCACCACCGGGCGTTGACGCCCGTCAACGCCCGGTGGTGGCGGTGGTGGTGGAATGTGGTGGTGGTGGTGGAATATGGTGGTGGTGTATTTGTGTGTGTGTGGTGGTAGTGTGTGGTGGTGGTGTTGGTGGTGGTGTCTGTACATTGCGTGCAGGGGTCAAAGGTCAGTTCCGGTCACGTGAACAGAAGCGGAAGTGACCTCAAAGAGGTCATATGCAAATGTCACTTCCGAGCTCTGAACTCTACACGCTTTGAGCTCCAAGAGCTCCGATCCAAGAGCTCTGCCACACGGGAGCTCCCACCACCACCACCGGGCGTTGAGGCCCGTCAACGCCCGGTGGTGGCGGTGGCGGTGGTGGTGGCGGTGGAATGTGGTGGTGGTGTGTGTGTGTGTGTTTGTGTGGTGGTAGTGTGTGGTGGTGGTGTTGGTGGTGGTGTCTGTACATATAGGAATGAACATGTGTCCCTCATCAGTCCTTATGTATTGGTCGAATTGGCACCCAGACTACGACGGGCTTTACGTCAGGGGTATGTCGACCTCGTGACCCATATGAAATTGTTGGATAAGGACCCAGTCCATATGGAAATTGAAAGAACAGCGTCGATGTTGAAAACCTCGGGCATGAACTGGAAAGCGGCGTATGTCAGAGCAATAGCACAAAAGAAACATTTGTTCGAACGCATCATTAAACGACGTTAAAGCGTTAAGAAAGTGTGTTAAGGCGTTGAGACGGACGTTAAGGCGTAACGACAGGCGTTGACGGGCGTCACTGCATTTCGATGAATTGATGTCAATTCCATGAAAATCAGAGCTTCTGAGCTAATTCACCAGGGCGTTGAAGCGTTAAGCTAAGCGTTGATGGGCGTTACTGTCTATAAAAGCAAGCGTGTTTCCAAAAACACGCACAGTCGACGTTCAACCGTCAACATGGCTTACACTTGCTCTGAGTGCGAACGCACGTTCACCAGACATTACGATATGATGCGACACCAGGAAAATATACATGGGATTGAAGACTCCAGGAGTCCGTTGAGGCGGATGCTGATACAGAGACTGCTGAGAGTGTATCGACTGATACCGAAACAGAGATTGCTGAGAATCTATCTAGTGATACGGAGAGCTTGACCTCAGATAGTCAGCCTACGTCCGTGGAAAGTGAGGCAGAACCTACCTTCTGGGATCGTATTGTGACAGCAGCTATTAATACTTACGCTGCAGCGTTCGAGGACGCCGGAGAGGATAATTTACAACAGACGTACACCCAAATGCGCCCCCGCATCAGGAAAACAGCCATGGCGATCTATGAACAGTATACCTTACTACCGCTTGAAATGAAAGGCGATCCCACGCACAGGTCCATCATGAAGACCAAGCGTCACTTGGAAGAGGCTATGGGGCTACCACCCACCGAGGCCCTGGAAAATGCGATCAGAATGCGCAAACAACTGTTTCAGGACATGCTGCCCGAAGAATATCCAGGCCTGTCCGACTATGATTAGAATAAACGGTTCAGAGCGAACATGGCCGAAGATGGAACTTTCTGAAATGGCGACTTCTGATTGGACAAGAATACATCTAACGGACAGGAACGAATATGACAGATGCAAATGGTGGCCTTTGATTGGGCAAGTGTCTTTTTCAGTTGTAAAGATACCCAACGAGGCTCCCCCAGGGTGGGTATGATGTAACATTGGGCAAAATAAACTATATGAAAAAACTTCTTGTTGTTGTTGTTCTCTCATGTGTCATCCTTGTTGTTGTTGTTGTTCTCTCTCCGGTCTATATCATGGCGTCAAGGCATTATGTTAGAGCGCTAAGGCGTAACTACGAGCGTTGACGGGCGTCACTGCATTTCGAAAAATTAGTGACAATTCCATGGAATATCTAGAAAAATCAGAACTTCTGAGCTATTGCACCAGGGCGTTGAAGCGTTAAGCTTGGCGTTGGCGGGCGTTGCTACAAGATGACACCTCACACGACGCATTCGGACCAAGGATGGTCCATCTCTACACAAAATACCTTCCTTCACTGCCCTTAGTCCAAAAAAGGGAGCAACAACAACACAGATTACAGATCAATCCTTTTATTATGCGTGAATGGGGCGTAACCTGTGAACATGATAGGAAATGTACTGACCTGTCTGTGGGGGTTTTCCACAATGTCGTTCACCTTCGTGTCTTTTCGGGTACGTCCGTGTCTTTTCGGGTACGTCCGTGTCTTTTCGGTGAAGTTCGTGTCTTTTCGGTGACGTCCGTGTCTTTTCGGTAAAGTCCGTGTCTTTTCGGTAACGTCCGTCATCCGGGTATATATGAGGGTCTTGAGGTGGGCGACTCTTCGATACATTACAAACTCCACGAGAGCTTCAAAATAAGACCTCATACGACATCATAGGACCATTAGGGGCTCACCTAGACCCCAAAACATTCACCCCGTATGAACCTATACCTCCATAGCCATGCAGTATAGGCCTATGGGCCTACCCAGGCCTCGGTGAGCTTTTTCCAAAAATTTCACCGTTTCGCTCCGGGACCCTTCCCATCGTGTTCTAAATGACGAGACGTGAAAAAACAAGACCAAACAACCCATATCACAATGAACGTGTGTGAATTTTCCAGGTTGAACCTATATCCCCATATAGCCAGTATGGGACTATATGGGCTATATGGTACTTTTCCAAAAATTTCACCGTTGCGCTCCGGGACCCTTCCCATCATGTTCTAAATGACGAGACGTGAAAAACAAGACCAAACAACCCATATGTGAATTTTCCAGGTTGAACCTATACCCCCATATAGCCAGTATGGGACTATATGGGCTATATGGTACTTTTCCAAAAATTTCACCGTTTCGCTCCGGGACCCTTCCCATCATTTTCTAAATGACGAGACGTGAAAAACAAGACCAAACAACCCATATCACAATGAACGTGTGTGAATTTCCCAGGTTGGACCTATACCCCCCATGGCCAGCCTATGGGCCTATATACAGACCTCGGTGACTGTTCCCAAAAATTTCACCGCTTCGCTCCGGGACCCTTCCCATCGTGTTTTTCTCGGCGAGACGGGGAAAACGAGACCCCACAAGCCATAGTAACACCCACAAAAAAAATTGACCTTCCCCATACAGGCATTTTCCCTTATATTGTATAATACAGACCCCTATTTTAGGGTTAAAGTCCGAGTTCCGCTTTTTATAGTTTCGGAAAACAATCCTAATTTTACATGCACCCATCCCATTGACTTGATAGGCAGGCCCCAATAAGCCCGGGGACCGATATTAGCCCTTTGGGCTAGAGGTGATAGGTATTTTGGCCTATTTTAGGGGTAAAGTCCGTGTTCCGCTTTTTATAGTTTCAAGGAAAAAATCCTAATTTTACATGCACCCACCCCATTGACTTGATAGGCAGGTCCCAATAATCCCGGGGCCCGATATTAGCCCTTTTGGCTAGGGTTGATAGGTGTTTTCCCCTATTTTAGGGGTAAAGTCCGTATTCCGCTTTTTATATTTTCGGGAAAAAATCCTAATTTTACATGCACCCACCCCATTGGCTTGATAGGCAGGTCCCAATAAGCCCGGGCACCGATATTAGCCCTTTTGGCTAGGGTTGATAGGTGTTTTCCCCTATTTTAGGGGTAAAGTCCGTGTTCCGCTTTTTATAGTTTCGGGAAAAAATCCTAATTTTACATGCACCCATCCATGACTGGATGCCCCTTCACGAATGCTTCACTTTGATACCTCACTCGACCCAATCGGACCATGCAGCGTATTTGAAGTCTGGGGACTACTTTTTCTCCGCGGAATCTTTTTCCCGCGACCGCATCACAGCCCGACGCATCACCGCGGAAGAATAATCGTGATGACGTCATCAGTTTATGTGTACTTTGCGGATGTTAAAAAGTTCCCACCAAGAGCTCTGCCACATACCCCACCCGTAGAGAGCCGCACAAAGTTCCCCCTTAAATTTTACCCGGGGGAACAAATAAGTAGGTCAATGAGGCTTTAAATCAGGTTTCTATACTACTTTTGGGATTACATAGCTAAGTTTCCCAAATTCAATTTTATGGTGGTTGTTTCATCATGGAATCATTTGTTGTGTTAACATGCCATCTTCATTACCCAGTTGTTACGATTAATGATTCCCAAATACAGGGTTAGATAAGTATTAGCCTGGGATAAATATGTCGTTTGACTGTGAACCAGACTATTCCGAACACAATATTTACTCAAGATACTGAAACTGAATGGTTTGTATGGCAACGGTTGATCTGAAAGTTTGTTTGTATTATATCTGTCTAAACCCTAGTAGTTCAAAATTCATTGGTTTTCTGGGAAACCGAAAATATGTTACTCCTTTTGTACAACCCTCGAGTCAGTCTTAGATTATTTACGTTCGCTAGAAGTTCGATCGTTATTGTATATCGATGACCTGCTTACGGCAGTTTCGTGTGAGTGGCATTATCAAACACAGAGATCTTCAGAATGACAACATGGAATCATTTGGGTTATACATCAATTTTAGTGTCAAACAAGTCAAACAATACACACGTACAGTGCACATGTTCAATACTAAGGATATGTGACGAACTCTGTTGGTTGCACAGGCCTTCAAAACAACAGTGTTGGGAGGGTGAAGTGGTTTTAGCATGAAGTATCTATACATAAACCGGTGCTTTATATGCATCTATAGAGAACCCATATTTCGACACTTCACCTTAAACACACCCCCTCCCAAAACTCTTTTTGGGGGGCCTGTGGTTGCTACCATTGGATTTCCGACTAAAAACGACAATCTGTAGATCATTAAAGCAGTCCTGGATATCTGCTAACCATCTCGGCGTTTGGTAGGACAGTGTATTTCGATGTAAAAAGCTGTTCTCCGGAGAAAGATCAAACAGCATGATGTGTATAGTTTGTCAGTAACGAAATCCTCTTGTAGTGAAAAATTTCAGTGCACAGACGAAGAACTCCGAAGGTGCTATTGTTAAACTTGAACACTGACTGACATACATGTATCGACGTCATGCCAGCTCTGCAGTTACTCGAAGTCTACCTTCAGCAAGACAATTCCATTATGCATATTAACCTACAATCGTGTTAAATTGTGAAATAATATCTATTAACCCTACCTGACCTGGGGGGGGGGGGGACGAAATGGCCTCCCTACCAAACTTTCTACGCTATATCTGGAACGACAAAAATGGAGAGCTGAAACTCCGTGACTTTATAGTTCATCATATTAGGGTCATTTTGAGCCTATCTGCATAAACCGAGCAGAGAATCATGGGAAAATTCAAGATGGCGGCCACATGGGGTCCCAGAAAAGTGATGTTTTTGTCATATTTCTTCAAAAGTTCTACTTTTTCGAGATGAAAAGCGGGCAACACTATTTTATTTCACATCTCATTAATATGTACTAATTGATCATGCAGTTTTTGCGGAGAAACTACATAAATAAAAAATTTGGAAAATCTGACTGAAAAATCGACCAAAAATGCCGTTTAACGAAAACGACGTCACTGTGACGTCATCAGAGCGGCCATCTTGATTCTTTTTACATTTTCTGGTAGGGCTTGACCCAAGGGTATGGTGTGGTAAGTTTCAGTCCCCTAGTTCAAGTGGTAAGGAAAATGATTAGGAGGGGCCATTTATATATAAGCTGATTATTGCTTACCGATCGCAACCGTTTTATTAAATATGAAATAAGGTCCGTGGTTACCGGTACATAAAAAGTTACAGCCCTTACAAACATAAACGTGGGGATTGCGTAGGGAAAGTGTGGGGTATTGGTGGGCGCGTGGGGTTCGTGTGGGGCGAAGCGTGGTTTGAAACTTTCATCGTGGGGATAACGTAGGGTTTGTGTGGGGCAGCTGTCCAGGTTATGCAAATTTAGCATAAATATGGGGATTATGCAGGGCGGATGTGGGGATTATGACGGGTGAATGGGCGACAATTCTGAGAATTTAACGTCCGCGTCGGGATGATGTAGGGCATACCTTTATCTGCTACATATTCAAAGTGTAACGTGGGGTTGGTGTAGGGAAAATAAACTTCGGAGTTAATCGACTGAGTTGTTTGTAGGCATTAGGTGGGGTGGACTTTTTCCAGCGCTCGTAGACAAAGTCCAATGTAGGGAATGTGCCGGGCTGTGCTGAAAGTTTAAGTCAGGCGTGGGGATGATGTAAGGCAAAATGCTCGCCGTTTTCATAGCTTAAGATAAACGTGAAGATTTTGTTGGGCAAGCATTCTTCCATGCATAGCCTAAGACGATAGTGGGGTTGAAGTGGGGCGATATTTTTTTTGCACATATACAGGGTGGAGAATCAAAAGACCACCTCGGTGTGGTATATTCCAGCTACGGGTGGATGTTCCATCCACGTGTGGTGATTTTTCCATCTCGGAGAAAAAATGGCGGCGAACAGCGCCGAAATCGCTGCTGTAGCAAAGACCATGGGAGATATGCCGAGCCAAAACAAATGAGTACCTTTGTAACCTATCCTATTAGGTGACCAATTTAATGACCAATCGTCTGGTGTAGGCCGATCTGTGTGCCATCGCTTTCTGGTGGATGTTTCGCCTACACAAATGCAATACCTGGGGGTAAAATTCGCTGTCGGCCAAGTAAATGGGCGTACAGCTGGTCAAATTCGAATTTGATAAACAGTGAGAGCCGTTTTTACCAAGTAGATATCTAAGGTACTCGGCTCGGCAGCGATTATAACCTCAAGTTCCACAATTAACGCAGTTACTATGACACTGAACGGCAGAACATATTGACCTTCCATCCCGGTGTGTGGCTATTCCATCCCCGTGTGTGAATTTTAAAAGCACATTAACTTTGTTGGGGTGGAATTGAACTCGCAAGTAAGATACGGCAATGACAATACTCAACTAAAATACCGTTAATATCAAAGCTGAAGTAATGCGTATTAGGAGAGGTTTCCTGATAATATATGAACCAGTTTGTCAGCTTTTTATCAGTATTTTATTATTACTGTAGGAAGAGCCTGGAGAAGAAACAAAAGCGGAAGCGGTCGTCGCAGCTGACGTTGTATCCAGCTAAGCGACGTCGCTTCCATTCGCAATACCACGACATTCCTGAAGACTAGCTATAAAACCTTTGCCGTGTAGGTACATGTAGATGGGCGTCGCTGTTGTTCCCTACACGGCTGTAGTTCCTTCCCTTTACATTTCATCCCACGAAGTTTTGAATTCCTGCGTTTCAGAGATTTAACAGCTGCACATACAAGCTGGTGAAAATAAAATGTACCTCGTTATTCTCCTTGTAGTCTTTCGTCACTTCCTTTCAAGTTAGAACTCTCGGTATTCCCTCATCCTTAAGTTATCATAAATTGTTCAAGATTCTCGGGGATTTGGATAACAGCTGACGGCCAATCAACCGTCAGTCATGTAAATTGACTTTGCCCGGATTTTGCCGGAGATGGCGATGAATGAATGAACACAAGCCGTGGGGCGCATGCGTGATTTTTCGGGCGAGTTCGATGACACTCCCACGCATGCGCGCATGGTTATCTTCGTTATGCTGAGATTCAAAATAAGTCAGAAAACTCCGTGAAGGCGTGATTAAATGATGATATCTCAAGAACGAGGAATTATTAAGTGTTGAGAGTTGGCAGGCGGCGAGAAGGACCAATGTAAAGGAAAATGGGTTATAGTTTATTACTATTCGCTTCCGTTTTATTTCGTGTGCATTTCGGATATTGGACAATGTCATTCGAAGTTCTATGCGTGGGATGTATTGTGTATAGGAGTCCCCTAGGCTGTAGCCGATTACACAGCCAGGCGAGACTACAGCCATTTCCCGGCTATCGACGACGACATATATTGTGCCTTAGAATGGGCGCTGAGAAAGCATATTCTCCGCGCACAAACTCGCCTGAGCAAGTTCGCCAGTAAGAGGCTATTTTATATTACAGGTACATACTAGCTGTGAATGACCAAATGTCTTTTTAGTGAATCCATTCTGGAGAATTTTTTTTAGGCAGACAACGCATTGTGGAGAGCAACTGTCGCCTTGGGCCTCGCACAGGCCCACAAAACAAGAGTTTTTGGGGGTGCGGACGGTGGTATTACGGTGAAGTGTCGAAATATTGGGTCTCTATATATAACCCCATGCTTCATATAAAACCACAACAAGGCGTGAAACGCACTTTGGGTGAATCGAGAAATAAACGGTTTATCGCCGAACAAAATACATCAGCATATTCTACAAGTATCACTTTATATATTCCCGTCGTCAAATTAGTAAATTTGTGCAATTTTTTACCTTTGCCGGGCGATTCAAAATCCAACGTAACTGCCCATCCATTTAGGAACAGCGCGATTATGGCGGGCTTCGTTCTCAATTCTGATTGGTCAGTCGCGACAGCCTCCGGCAAGAGAGGTCACACACCGATCAGCTAGGTAAAAAATTGCACAAATTTACTAATTTGACGACGGAAATATATAAAGTGATACTTGATTGATGTATTTTGTTTAGCGATAAACCGTTTATTTCTCGATTCACCCAAAGTGCATTTCACGCCTTGTTGTGGTTTTATATAAAGCATGGGGTTATATATAGAGACCCCATATTTCGACACTTCACCGTAATACCACCGTTCACTCCCCGCAAAAGTCCTGTTTTGCGGGCCTGTGGGCCTCGCTTATGGCAAGCCGTTTCAGTATTTAATCGGTTATTCCACATATGTTGAAAACTTTTGCACATATGTCAAAAAGTTTTCAACATATGTATAAAACTTTTCAACATATGTCTAAAAATGCAAATTTATTCCACATATGTGTAAAAGTTTTATACATATGTTAAAAACTTTTTGACATATGTGCAAAAGTTTTCAACATATGTGGAATAGTTAATTTATTTAACATATGTGTAAAACTTTTCAACATTATCATATGTGTAAAACTTTTACACATATGTCTAAAACTTTCCCACATATGTCGAAAAGTTGCGACCTCTGCCGTAGGCATCGAAGTAGTAGTGTTCAAGCAAAAAAGGTCCTATTTTGCCGGGGGAGGTAACTCTTGCATCCGACAGGGGGCGCTGTCCCAGGTTAAAGTATAGGAAGCGGCCATTTACGGCCTTTGTCCTCTAGGCCGCAAGGCCGCTATAGTTCCGGCGACCTTTGACCTTGTATTCTTCCACCGTGATGCGGTCTGGCGGTGATGCGGTCGCGGGAGAAAGCCTCCGCGGACAGAAAATAGTCCCATGGGTTGACTTCCAATGTTAATGTATACGGGGAATACCTAAATAGACGTTTTGGGGTCTAGGGGAGCCCCTAATGGTCCGATTGGGTCGAGTGAGGTATCAAAGTGAAGCATATGTGAGGGGGCATCTGATGGGCTGGGTGTGGGGTTGAAATAGCGTCATTCTGCGCATGCGCGGTGGCCAAAGGGTATGGAAATAGACGTTTTGGGGTCTAGGGGAGCCACTACTGGTCCGATGGGGTCATATGAGGTATCCATGTGAAGCATTCGTAAAGGGGCACCTGATGGGCTGGGTGCGGGGTTGAAATAGCGGCATTCTGCGCATGCGCAGACAGGGAAATGTGGCCAAAGGGTATGGAAATAGACGTTTTGGAGCTAGGGGAGCCACTAATGGTCCGATGGGGTCGAGCGAGGTATCAAAGTGAAGCATTCGTGAAGGGACATCCGACGGGGTGGGTGACACGTGGAACTGATGTCATTCTGCGTATGCGCGGTAGAACAAGAGTATGAAAATAGACGTTTTGGGATCTAGGAGAGCCCCTAATGGGCCGATGGAGTCGTATGGGGTATCAATGTGAAGCACACATGAGGGGGCATCTGCTTGGACTAGTGGCTTGGGCGTTGTCACCACTCTGCGCATGCGCAGACAGGGAATTGTGGGAAAAGGTTATGGAAATAGACGTTTTGGGAGCTAGGGGAGCCCCTAATGGTCCGATGGGGTCATATGAGGTATCCATGTGAAGCATTCGTAAAGGGGCACCTGATGGGCTGGGTCCGGGGTTGAAATAGCGGCATTCTGCGCATGCGCAGACAGGCAATTGTGGCCAAAGGGTATGGAAATAGACGTTTTGGAGCTAGGGGAGCCACTAATGGTCCGATGGGGTCGAGTGAGGTATCAAAGTGAAGCATTCGTGAAGGGGCATCCGACGGGATGGGTGACACGTGGAACTGACGTCATTCTGCGCATGCGCGGTAGACCAAGAGTATGAAAATAGACGTTTTGGGATCTAGGAGAGACCCTAATGGGCCGATGGAGTCGCATAGGGTATCAATGTGAAGCACACATGAGGGGGCATCTGCTTGGACTAGTGGCTCGGGAGTTGTCACCATTCTGCGCATGCGCTGACAGGGAATTGTGGGAAAAGGGTATGGAAATAGAAGTTTTGGGAGCTAGGGGAGCCCCTAATGGGCCGATAGAGCCGTATGAGGTATCAATGTGAAGCACACATGAGGGGGCACCCGCCTGGACTAGTGTCTCGGCCGTTGTCACCATTCTGCGCATGCGCAAACAGGGAATTGTGAGCAACGCCCGCCAACGCCAAGCTCAACGCTTCAACGCCCTGGTGAATTAGCCCAAAAGCTCTGATTTTCATGGAATTGTCGCTAATTCATTGGAAATGCAGTGACGCCCGTCAACGTCCGCCTTAACGCCCTAGCATAACAACTTGACGCCATGATATAGACAGATGAGAGAAGAAGAACAACAACAAGGCTGAGAGAACAACAACAACAACAACAAGTTGTTTTTTTTCATATAGTTTATTTTCCCCTCCATCATAACATACCCACGCTGGGGGAGCCGCGTTGGGTATGTTTACAATTTAAGAATACTCTTGTCCAATCAGAGACCGCCATTTTGTCCTGCCATATTCGTTCTTGCCCGTTAGATGTATTCTCGGCTGCACTTGTCCAATCAGAAGCCGTCCTTAAGAAAGTCCCATCTTCGGCCCTGTTCGCTCTCATCCGTTTGTTCTAATCGGCGTCGGTCAGGCCTGGATATTCGTTGGGCAGCATATCCTGAAACAGTTGTTTGCGCATTCTTATCACATTTTCCAGGGCCTCGGGGGGTGGTAACCCCATAGCCTCTTCCAAGTGACGCTTGGTCTTCATGATGGACCTGTGCGTGGGGTCGCCTTTCATTTCAAGCGGTAGTAAGGTATACTGTTCATAGATCGCCATGGCTGTTTTCCTGATGCGGGGCCGCATTTCGGTGTACGCCTGTTGTAAGTTATCCTGTCCCGCGTCCTCGATCGCTTCAGCGTGAGTATTGATAGCTGCTGTCACAATACGATCCCAGAAGGTAGGTTCTGCCTCACTTTCCTGGGATGTAGGCTGACTATCTGAGGTCAAGCTTTCCATATCAGTAGATAGACTGTCAGCAATCTTGGATTCGGCATCAGTCGATACACTCTCATCGATCTCTGTATCAGCATCCGATTCAACGGACTCCTCGGCGTCTTCAATCCCATGTATATTTTTCTGGCGTCGCATCATATCGTAATGTCTGGTGAACGTGCGTTCACACTCGGAACAAGTATAAGCCATGTTGACGGTTGAACGTCGACTGTGCGTGTTTTAGGAACACACTCGCTTTCATAGACTGTAACACCCGCCAACGCCCACTGTTACGTCTTAACGCCCAATATGTACGCCTTGACGCTCGTCTCAACGCTTTAACACACTTTCTTAACGCTTTAACGTCGTTTAATGATGCGTTCAAACAAATGCAGCTTTTGTGCTATTGCTCTGGCATACGCCGCTTTCCAGTTCATGCCCGAGGTTTTCAACATCGACGCTGTTCTTTCGATTTCCATATGCACTGGGTCCTTGTGCAACAATTTCATATGGGTCACGAGGTCGACATACTGCTGACGTAAAGCCCGTCGTAGTCTGGGTGCCAATCTGTTATGGGCTAAAATTGCGGCTTCCTCATTCGAATACCCTTTGCGTTGAAACTTGTTTTCTGTGACCTCCAACATCTCGCCCATCTCGGCGTCCATACTTTCTTTGAACAAATCCTTCCATAGCCTCGAGTTCACATTATGTTTTTCAACCTCGGGTTGGTCCTTCACGGTTGGGTGATATTCCGGGATTGGTGGTATGAAGGAGGCCCGCTGTACGGGGGTGGGTTGCTGCTCTGCCAGGAGTGGACTCGGCGGATGGTGTAGAGGCTGCAGTGATTCCTCGTCGGGTAACAGGTGGGTCGTCAGCCGACGATCTTCGGGGGTATGGGCTTTCAAATCTACGAACAGGTAGCCGTGCGGACGACTTGTCGCCCCTTGAAACGCCTGCATGAAATGGTCGATGTTCTGAGGATAAATTCGACTACCAAACACACGGAGTTGTGCTCTGTCAATGGGATTGGAGAACAACACAAAGTATATTGGCAGTTCAAGGCAATATCTCTGGACGCCCTCCCTTGAGGAAAGCGATTCTGTGTCAAATAGATGACGGACAGATTCCGATGATGGGATCCTTTAGTAAACAAGACGGCGACGTGTGAATTGTTCTTGGCCACACTCATCAGATCATCTAGCACTACCACGTTGGTCTGCTCGGGGTCAAAGTAATATGGTTCGTTTATGTCGTGGGGAATCCCCGGGACGAAGCTCACATTCTGTAACCATGTAGTTTCGTAGGCGGGCTGCCAGTGACTATAACACCAAACAACACGTGTCGGAGCTGGGGTTGCCAGACCTCCCTCTAAGAACTTCATCACCCAGGACGTCTTTCCACATGCCGTAGGGCCGCTCACCGTCATCGTATAGGGATGCTCTACTGCTCTTGTTGGACCTATAGCGGGACTCGGCTGTGTCTCTTGGTTGTGTTTGCGTTGAATGTGCCTGAGCATACTATCGCGACGAGAGAAGGTTCTCTGACAGAACGTACACGACATGTTCATCAGTCGACCAATACATATGGACTGATGATGGACACATGTTCATTCCTATATTTACAGACTCTACCACCACCACACACACCACCACCAACTCCACCAACACCACCGCCACACACCATCAACGCCACCACCAACGCCACCATCGGGCGTTGACGGTCGTCAACGCCCGGTGGTGGTGGTAGCCCCCGTGTGGCAGAGCTCTTGGATCGGAGCTCTCGGAGCTCAAAGCTTGTGGAACTCAGAGCTCCGATATGATGTCATCGCAGGCATGCGCGTGTACCTGTGCTGCACCCTGTACCCTATAGCCCGTAGGGAATAGGGTACACCAGGGTGCGGGTGCAGCACAGGTACACGCGCATGCCTGCGATGACGTCATTTCCGAGCTCTGAGTTCCACAAGCTTTGAGCTCCGAGAGCTCCGATCCAAGAGCTCTGCCACACGGGGGCTACCACCACCACCGGGCGTTGACGCCCGTCAACGCCCGGTGGTGGCGTTGGTGGTGGTGTTGGTGGTGTGTGGCGGTGGTGTTGGTGGAGTTGGTGGTGGTGTGTGTGGTGGTGGTAGAGTCTGTAAATATAGGAATGAACATGTGTCCATCATCAGTCCATATGTATTGGTCGACTGATGAACATGTCGTGTACGTGTACGTTCTGTCAGAGAACCTTCTCTCGTCGCGATAGTATGCTCAGGCACATTCAACGCAAACACAACCAAGAGACACAGCCGAGTCCCGCTATAGGTCCAACAAGAGCAGTAGAGCATCCCTATACGATGACGGTGAGCGGCCCTACGGCATGTGGAAAGACGTCCTGGGTGATGAAGTTCTTAGAGGCAGGTGTGGCAACCCCAGCTCCGACACGTGTTGTTTGGTGTTATAGCCAATGGCAGCCCGCCTACGAAACTACAAGGTTACAGAATGTGAGCTTCGTCCCAGAGATTCTCCACGACATAAACGAACCGTATTACTTTGACCCCGAGCAGACCAACGTGGTAGTGCTAGATGATCTGATGAGTGCGGCCAAGGACAATTCACACGTCGCCGACTGGTTTACTAAAGGATCCCATCATCGGAATCTGTCCGTCATCTATTTGACCAAGAATCTCTTTCCTCAAGGGAAGGCGTCCAGAGATATTGCCTTGAACTGCCAATACTTTGTGTTGTTCTCCAATCCCATTGACAGAGCACAAATCCGTGTATTTGGTAGTCGAATTTATCCTCAGAACATCGACCATTTCATGCAGGCGTTTCAAGGGGCGACAAGTCGTCCGTACGGCTACCTGTTCGTAGATTTAAAGGCCCATACCCCCGAAGATCGTCGGCTGACGACCCACCTGTTACCCGGCGAGGAATCACCGCAACGGCATATACCCCTACACCATCCGCCGAGTCCACTCCTGCCCACCCCCATACAGCGGGTCCGCTTCATACCATCACTACCGGAATATCACCCAACCGTGAAGGCCCAACCAGTACCCGTACCCGTACAAGGGAATGAACATAATGTGAACTCGAGGCTATGGAAGGATTTGTTCAAAGAAAGTATGGACGCCGAGATGGGCGAGACGTTGAGGGTCACAGAAAACAAGTTTCAACACAAAGGATATTCGAAAAAAGAAGCCGCAATTTTAGCCCATAACAGATTGGCACCCAGACTACGACGGGCTTTACGTCAGCAGTATGTCGACCTCGTGACCCATATGAAATTGTTGGACAAGGACCCAGTCCATATGGAAATCGAAAGAACAGCGTCGATGTTGGAAACCTCGGGCATGAACTGGAAAGCGGTGTATGTCAGAGCAATAGCACAAAAGCAACATTTGTTTGAACGCATCATTAAACGACGTTAACGCGTTAAGAAAGTGTGTTAAAGCGTTGAGACGAGCGTTAAGGCGTACATATAGGGCGTTAAGGCGTAACAGTGGGCGTTGGAGGGCGTTACTGTCTATGAAAGCGAGTGTATTCCCAAAACACGCACAGTCGACGTTCAACCGTCAACATGGCTTATACTTGTTCTGAGTGTGAACGCACGTTCACCAGACATTACGATATGATGCGACACCAGAAAAGTATACATGGGATTGAAGACGCCGAGGAGTCCGTTGAATCGGATGCTGATACAGAGATCGATGAGAGTGTATCGACTGATACCGAATCCAAGATTGCTGACAGTCTATCTACTGATATGGAGAGCTTGACTTCAGATAGTCAGCCTACATTCCAGGAAAGTGAGGCAGAACCTACCTTCTGGGATCGTCTTGTAACAGCAGCTATCAACTGAAGCGATCGAGGACGCGGGACAGGATAACTTACAACAGGCGTACACCGAAATGCGGCCCCGCATCAGGAAAACAACCATGGCGATCTATGAACAGTATACCTTACTACCGCTTGAAATGAAAGGCGACCCCACGCACAGGTCCATCATGAAGACCAAGCGTCACTTGGAAAAGGCTATGGGGTTACCACCCACCGAGGCCCTGGAAAATGCGATTAGAATGCGCAAACAACTGTTTCAGGATATGCTGCCCGACGAATATCCAGGCCTGATCGACGACGGTTAGAACAAACGGATGAGAGCGAACAGGGCCGAAGATGGGACTTTCTGAAGGACGGCTTCTGATTGGACAAGTGCAGCCGAGAATACATCTAACGGGCAAGAACGAATATGGCAGGATCAAATGGCGGTCTCTGATTGGACAAGAGTATTCTTGAATTGTAAACATACCCAACGCGGCTCCCCCAGCGTAGGTATGTTATGATGGAGGGGAAAATAAACTATATGAAAAAAACTTTGTTGTTGTTGTTGTTCTCTCATCCTTATTGTTATTGTTCTCTCATCTGTCTATATCATGGCGTCAAGGCGTTATGCTAGGGCGTTAAGGCGGACGTTGACGGGCGTCACTGCATTTCCAATGAATTAGTGACAATTTCATGAAAATCAGAGCTTTTGGGCTAATTCACCAGGGCGTTGAAGCGTTGAGCTTGGCGTTGGCGGGCGTTGCTCACAATTCCCTGTTTGCGCATGCGCAAAATGTAGACAACGGCCGAGCCACTAGTCCAGGCGGATGCCCCCTCACATGGGCTTTACATTGATACCTCATACGGCTCCATCGGCCCATTAGGGGCTCCCCTAGATCCTGAAACGTTCTTTCCAATGCACTTTTCCCACAATTCCCTGTCTGCGCATGTGCAGAATGTTGAACACGGACGACACACTAGTCCACTCGACTCTCATTCACTCGACTCCATAGGACCACTAGTGGCCCACCCAGACCCTAAAACGTCTATTTCCATACCCTTTGTCCACCGCGCATGTGCAGAATGACGATATTCCTACCTCACATCCACTCAGTTAGATGCTCCTTCACGAATGCTTCACATTGATACCTCATACGACTCCATAGGACCAATAGTGGCCCACCTCGACCTGAAAACGTATATTTCCATACTCTTGGTCTACTGCGCATGCGCAGAATGACATCAGTTCCACGTCACACCCACCCGGTCGGATGCCCCCTCACATAAGCTTCACATTGATAGGCCCATCCAGACCCGAAAACGTCTATTTCCATACCCTTTTCTCACAATTCCCTGTTTGCGCATGGCAGAATGTTGACAACGGCCGAGATACTAGACCAGGCGGATGCCCTCTCACATAGGCTTCACAGTTATACCTCACTCGACTCCATCGGCCCATTAGGGGCCCACAAAGACCCGAAAACGTATATTTCCATACCCTTGGTCTACTGCGCGTGCGCAGAATGCCCATATTTCAACCCACACCCAGCCCATCGGATGCCCCCTCACATAGGTTTCACATTGATACCTCACTCGACCCAATCGGACCAATAGTGGCTCCCCTAGATCCCAAAACGTCTATTTCCATACCCTTGGTCTACTGCGCATGCGCAGAATGCCGATATTCCAACCTCACACCCACCCGTCGGATGCCCCCTCACATAGGCTTCACATTGATACCTCACTCAACTCCATCGGACCACTAGTGGCTCCCCTAGATCCCAAAACGTCTATTTCCATACCCTTGGTCCACCGGGCATGCGCATAATGACGCTATTTCAACCCCGCACCCAGCCCATCAGATGCCCCTTCACGAATGGTTCACATTGATACCTCATACGACCCAATCGGACCATGCAGCGTATTTGAATTCTGGGGACTACTTTTTTCCCGCGGAAGCTTTTTTCCGCGACCGCATCACCGCCAGACATGACCGCATCACCGCGGAGGAATACAAAGGTCACGTGACCTTGTATCCGAGTTCAAGAGAATAAGCCGCTGCCACATTGGTCAAGTTTTGTACCAAATTCAAGATGGCGGCCAAACTCTGGCAGAGGTCCTTTTCCAATCTCCAGCGCCAACGCCTCAAGTTTAAGTGCAAAGAGGTCAATGAGACCTTTTCGGTGTTTATACTACTACTTCCCTAATTTCAAACGTCCGTCGACGTAGTTTTACGTCATTTTTGAGTTTGAGAATTTACAGTATCACACGGGAGAAACAATTCTGGATATTTTCGGAATTCCGTCGATGTTTTGAATATTTTCGTGTATTTCATCCATAGTTTCGGGGAAAATGGCGTATTCTGACGAAATAGCGGGAGCATCGGCTGAGATCCGCCAAAATGCAGACGAACAACCAACGTAAGTCTTTCACGATATATACCAGTTGGTAATCCGAACTTCAAAGTTTTGATATACGTCAGATACTCCACATTTTAAGACCTGTTTCTTTGCAACCAATCTCCACAAAACTCGGTGTTGCACAGTCCGACAAACAATTGATGGCTGGAGACAAGGTAAACGACCGTTCACGAACGCCCGACTTCAGTTCCGAGATAAATCAAACTACCAAACTTAATCATAAAGTATCAAAATGTCAGTCTGTGTTGTTTATCCGTAATCAAACAATATATATCGGTCCTGAATATTTTAAGAGACCCGACAATATTTTCGGGGAATCAGATGATAAATTTCACCTCGTAACTGGCATAACTTTACCAACGGTGACCAATCAGCTTGGGTGTCCTAATAACATGAGTTGGCTTCCTTCTCCACAGAAAAACAACAAAGAAAAAAAATCCAATGGAATTAAATTGTATAAGAGCGTCCTTATTCTGTGGTATCAATAATTTCTGCATAGTAATGCACGTTAGAATTAAATAATGACCATTCCGCCTTCTTTATGACAGTGTAATATTTCTCTGCGGACGAATCGGTTGTCTGAAATAGGCCTAACAGATATAATTCTCAGATAATATAATATTATGAAGATACCCGGGCGGGTCTATTTCCTCACTAGTCTGTTATCGTATTTGAAGCAAGTAGATCAAAAGCAGGGCTACCGATCCACCCGTGTGTGTAGGTGAGAAATATAATCTCAGACGAAGGTAGCCTGGAAGTACAATGCTATTCGGATATCAGCTGTGTCGATAAGCCGTGTATGTGTGTATGTAGGTGTATAAGCCGAAGCAGGTTCGGAGTGTAAGGTAATGTTTTCGTGTACAAGTTCTGTGCCATTGGCACTGAAAATTTTGTATTGCAATGTTTCTCATTAGCGAGGGATGTGTGATCTATGATGAATCAGTCAGCGCTATGGGAAGATATTCACTCGTCGATTCAGCGGACTACGGCCTATGTCAACGCGGACCGGAGTCATGACATGAAATGCAATGACATAGTCTGTCGGGTAATAGCCGCCAATCAACAAGTTACATTTCCCTGTGTCTAAAACTTTCCCACGGTAAGAACCATCCAGACTGGGGCGGAGTGAACAAGTCACCTAGCCTCCTGTGTAAAGTAGCTCACAGCTTCAAAGTATTTATGTAAACAACGTCGACCGGGACTGTAAACTGGCTGTAGGCTTCTAATCCCGAAGCTCGCAGTAAATCTGGCAACGTACCTCGTCTCTTCCGACGGCAAAACATATTCTCTGTCGATAATCCGTCCCAGCCCAACATCATGAATCTTTAGTCTTCAACTGTCGATCAGTTTGTAAATACTCAGGGTTATACAGAGTCGATGATATCATTTTCTGCAGTACTATAATATATGCATGCCAGGAAGTTGGATAGGCGCTCTGGAAAGCAGAACAGCCCGTGGAAATGCATTTTCACCCAAAACAACAGAATTGCACTTCGCTGGCTGGATATCAGGTTGGTAATCAATCAAGAACTAATTCGTTATGCCACATTGAAAGTTTCAGCTCCTAATTCGTCCAATTATGCCAATATCGATGATTTTCGTTCACCGAAGACTCTCTAATATGTATGATGGCGGTCCCGAAGTGTCACACAGCGTTTTCGTCACACTACCCACGCATTCAAAAACACGACGCCCTCGTCATCGCGCTCCGTCAGTGTCTTGCACGGGTTTTTGTCGAATAGAACATAAATCACAAGCTCAATCACGAAGAATCATTGCTCCGGCCAATCACTGTTGCCAATTGCGGCAACTGGGTCAGTCAGGCCAGGTTGCACGGCCAATCACGGGAGGGTAGCGGTTTGCCACGCCGTTCGGGTTGGCAGAGAGAAAACATTAGATCCTGGCCTACTTCCCGCGGGCAGGCTCTTTTCGCTCTTCGGTATAGCCCAACCGATGTTACGGTCCTTTTCTGATGCTTGTATTTTTCCCAACCCTGTGGATGTGTGTTATCCATATCCTGGAATGTCATAACTTAATCATGCAAGCGTGTAGGCGGCCTGAGCAATCGTCCTCGGGTCGTGCGCTAAGGCAGTCGCCAGGTCACAGTAGGCGACTCTACTGGAGCGGGGCGTCTTCCTCAACCATCGACGTCAGCGGGGAAAAGGACAGTAGCCCGATTTCGTAGTCGGCTAAACTCATTGGCCGTCTTACTTGTCGTCCCCTCCTGGTCAGAAGAGGCTCTGGAGACCGAGGTACCACTCGGGTTCAGAGTTCAGTTCAGACTCAACGCCTGCTTCATTGTCAGACGTCTCGCTGCAATCGGTTGCAAATATCTCCCTGGGATAAAAGAGTTTCATCCGGTCGTGACGAACTACCCGCAAACTCCGTCTTCTTCAGCGATGTGATACGTAACGTCCTTTCAGTGCTTCCTTCACCAGGTGGCGGATATGTAGAGGCAGGTCTTCTGTCTTGAATCTCCACGTGGTTTGGTGACATAAATCCGCTTTTGACGTCGCAGGCTTTCCAGTAGTTTCTCGAGCATGCTAATGGATATCATTCATTTCGTCACGACGATTTTCCACCCACTGCATCGGTTCGATCGGCTGACGTAGTGCGCCCATAAGACTAAGTGAGACGGCATGGCTACCTCGCAACCATATACCATCATATATGGTGAGTATCCGGTCGTCTTGTGTGGGACATCAGGACATCACCACCAAGGTAATATGAAAGTTCCACTCACTAGGATGACGGTCGATGCTTGCGTGCCTCATCTGTGCTACGGGCGAGGCCTCCTTTATTCTGTCCACTTTAATTGGTCGTCTACTTTGGAGCTTGCCAATAATAAGCAGTTAACTCTGCATACATTTTCTTTTTCGCATCGTGTAGAACAAACAGAACTCTACAAACTGGCTACTATTTCTCCGTGATATCGATAATATATCACGCTTGAAATAACTTTGTAATTCTCTCCATATAAAACGCCAGTACAGTTGTTTATGTGCCGGGCCTCAATTACATAGAGAGCGAAATAATGTATTCATTCTCACTGTTACAAAAAGCACTGATGCCAAATACAGTAATGACAGGCGGTCCGTGGGAGTGTCGCTTATATCCCATGCCCAGTGAAATTGCCAAATGATAAACCGCTCACGCCTCTATGTCCGTACACGGCATTGTTGACCTTTGTACTAGACAACAGGAATACATTATGACGTCTCTCTATGCAGTTAGTTCAAGCGTGATATATTATCCATATCACAGAGAAATGGTATAGTCATTTTGTAGAGTTCCGTTTGTTATACACGCTGCAAAAAAGAAAATTGTTGCAGGGTTAACAATCGATTTTTGTCAAGCTCCAAAGTGGACGACTAATTAAAATGGACAGACTTTAATATGGCATAGCCAC